>JARYGA010060269.1:0-72456 GCA_030545235.1 Helianthus tuberosus
TATTGCCGTACGCTAACTGTCTAAGTGCTGTCGTGACCTTTTGCCACGTACTAAATCCTAATTGCCCAGTTACATCCAGTTTTTTGTTGAAAATAAACATACTTCTCCTCAAGATCTCTAGATATCCTTAAAAATACGTTTCTACTCATACGAAAACGACGCCTAAACATTTTTTCATCATACTTAGGTTCCGCTGAGAAATAATCGCTTACTAACAAATTGTTAGCGGTGTGCCGTTCACGAGCGATGTACCTCCTCCGTTTAGGTTTCGGAGTCTCTTCCTCATCGTCTTCCACGATAGCTTTCACCACCGTCGCGATCGTTTGTAGAAATATTTCCGCAGCATCGTCAGATGATGATGACGATTCACTTGAACTTGAAGAACTCATGGCAAGATTGTGTTTTATGTGTTTGATATTGTGTGAGAAAAATGTTAAATATGGTAAGGTATTTATATAGGAAAAAAAAGGTTTTTTTTTCTTTTTAAATTAATGCCCAACGGCTAGTTTTGTTGGCCAATCAGATCCCGCCATGTCAGGCTCGTAGCCCCGCCCCACGCCCGGGCTAAAACCCCCCGCCAATGGGGCCACGCCGAAACCCAAACCCACCCGGAGTGGTGACTTAGGCGTTTGTACCAAACCCCCGCCCCTACCCCGCCCCTACCCCGCCCCATACCCCATAGTCTTAAACGCCAAATAAAAACTTTTGAATGGACTAATTATTTTTTAACCGGTTCTGTTGGTTGACCGCTAAATCAAATCTTTTAAAATGGACTAAATATTTTTTATTGAACTTTTGTTAAGAATTTTACTAGAAAGCAAACCCACATGAATATTATACTACATATACATTTGTAAGATGGGGATAGTGCTAGGCAGCTGCCTGACACTTCCTTATTTGACCAACACGTTTATTGTTTTATATCCATTTTAAATTTATGTTTTAGCCCCCAGCTCAAAATAAAATTACGTTTTTTGTCCCCATCTCAAAATTACGATCTTGCCCTCAATTCAAAATTACGACTTTGTCTGGCACTCTCCCATTGGACCAACCAGTTTATTTTTTTATATTCATTCTAAAATCACGTTTTTGTCCCTCTTTAAAATTACGGTTTTGTCCCCAGCTCAAAATAAAATTACGCTTTTGTCCCCAGCTCAAAATTACGATTTTTCCGTAAATTCAAAATAAAATTGTGGTTTTGCCCTCAGCTCAGAATTACCTTTTCGCCCCCAGTTCAAAATAAAACTTTGTTTTTGCCCACAACTAAAAATTACGATTTTGCTCTCTGTTCAAAAATGTGATTTTTCCCCGTTTAAAAAATTATGATTTCGCCCTCATTTCAAAATTACGTTTTTTTCCCAGTTCAAAATAAAATTATGTTTTTGCCCCCAATTCAAAATTACGATTTTGCCCTCGGTTCAAAATAAAATTGTGCTTTTGCCTCCAGCTTAAAATTACGCCTGTGCCCTTAGTTCAAATTTATATTATGTTGTTACCCCAAGTTCAAAATTATGAATTTGCCCCTGTGAAAATTTACAATTTTGCCCCTGGGTCAAATTTACAGTACTGCCATTACTTTAGTTTTTGGCAAATTATGATTTTACCCCAGTAAAAAATACAACTTTCCCTCAGTTAAAAATTACAATATTGCCATTGTTTTAGTTTTTTTTATTAAAACTATAAAAGTGTTTTGTTTTAATTGGTTTACTCGATTTAATTGTTTTTCGAGTCAATAACACTCGCTCATTATTCGGCCATCGCCCCGCAACGCGGGCAGGGCAACACCTAGTTATAAACAATAAGGTCAAGTATTATACTATTTTAATGAAATAAAGGACTCAACCCCAATAATAAAAAATTCAAGTTTTACATGGTTTAAATATTTTTTTTAAGTAAATTGCCATTTTAGTCCTTGAGTTTTTTTTTAAATTGTCATGTCCAAATAATTTTTTTCTCATCTGAGTCCCTGACTTTTCCTTTTTCTTGCCATTTTGATTATATTGCTTAACTTAGTCTAAAAACCAGGTTATAATCAGGGATATTTTTGGCATTAAATTATTATGAGATTTATAAATTATGTTGTAAACTACCCCTGGTTATCACTACATAACAGCTATGCTAAAAATACCACTGGTTATAACCAGCTTTTTATACTGAGTTAGGCAATGTGATCAAAATGACAAGAAAATGAAAAAGTCAGGGACCCAGAGAAGAAAAAAAAACTATTTAAACTAAAATGACAATTTAGACCAAACCTCAAAGACTAAAATGACAATTTACTCTATTTTTTATTAGATATGTTTTCCTCCAACAAAATAACACACATGTTACTGTTCTTTTAGCCCAATTATGTAGCAAGAACAAATATTGATCTTGAACCAGTGGGCAGACTCATGAATTATTTGTTGGGGGTGCGAATGAGGTGTTCAACTATATTTTCAAGGGATGCGGTCAGAATTTTTTGCTTAAAATATACACTAATTTTTTTTTCAAAGGGTGCGGCCGCCCACCTTGGTCAAAGGATGGGTCCGCCCCTGCCTTGAACCAAAAGTATTATTTACACCAAACCAATCATATGATAGTGAAAACAAGAATCAAACACCGAAACAATATAAACATCCATATCTAATGAACATAGCATATTGTAAATAACTACACGGCCACACGGACACGGGTGTGTAATCGGTTCAGGTAGGTTAATTTGGTTATGCAACAAACAAAACCACAACTTTCGGTTAATCAGTTATTGCTTAACCCACTGTCGGTTAATTGCTCGTTTGTTCAATTTAGTTAATCCGGTTCAGTCAAGGTGGTTAACACGGTTACAGTTAGATTAATTCGCTTATTTGATGCACCCCTATGTTGAACTATAGGTGGCAAAATGTATGGTCTTTTTTAGTATGAGTCGGATTTGGGTCTCAATTTCTCTTCATGCTATAACCACTTCTTAAACAAGACATTTTGTAAAAGGACTTGTAACCCAATGGTATTAAGGTGTTGCACTGGTGTTCCTCTTAAACAGTGAGCGTTCAAGTAGTATAGATTTATGAGTAGGTGTAGTTGGTATGTGTTTATCGTTGAAAAAAGGGCATTGGTGAGCATGCTTTCAAGTTTCAATGATAGGGATAATGTATCGGCATGGCATTCAACAAATGGAAGTCGCATATTAGGGACTTCGTGATAATTTTTTTTTTTTTTGTATTTGTCAGGTCAAAAACCCCGCTCAAAAAAATGAATTGAAATTATTATTTTAAAACAACATGATTTAACCCGCATTCATTTTTATCATAACATGCTCTTACACGAACAAAAAGACCGCTCGTTAAAATGATCCGTTCTGACCCGTGAGGCCGTTACCACGACCAATCCGGCCAGTCTAGTTTGCATAACGTTTATTAAATTCAAACAAATCAATATTTTAAATTTGTATATATAGTTTATATACTACATTTCTTTTGTTTTCACACTGAAATAATAGAGCCAGAGGACAAGGAAAAGGTTAAAGGATAGCAAGCAATTCCTGAACACCATAAGGATACACACATGTATAAAAAGTAGAGAAAATCATAAAGTTATATCTTTATAAATACTTTGGAGAAAAAAAGTGTTATTTTATTGGGTGCTATATCTTTATAAATACTTTGCAGAAAAAAAAACTACCTTAGGTATAACTATAAATGTTTTTTTCTTCGATACCGACTTAAAGTGCGTGATATGTTACTTATTAGGTGTCGAATACCCAACCCACGAATGACGTTTGATGGACCTTCGCTGACGTCAAGAGCCTTTATCTTCGTTACTACAAAAGAACAAACCGTTAGCCTCGCCACGGAGGACCCCGGGAGGGGGATCCGTGACCAAGCTCCGGCGTGAGAGTAAGTAAGCTTGCCGGGAATGAGAGGAGCTTCTTCCGATGAGTATAGTCACCGGAAGGTTTCCTCTTTGGTGTGAATTTTATTAATATGCATGTGTAATAAATGTGAAGGAATGTTGGTCGGAAGTTAATGAAGGGAGAGTAAATGAGAATATAGTAAAATGAAGGAAAACCAGAGATGATACCTGCCCTTGTTCTTTTTGTGTTGCTCTTATATAACGGCTAGGCCTTATCTTGCTAGATATTTTCCCTCATATGATCCAACGGCTTCTAGGGGTTATGGGGAGGTGCAGACACGTGTCTGACCCCCAGCGGCGAGATGTCTTCCCCAATTAATGCTTTGGCCGGAGAAGTACAGTATTTTCAGGCGAGATCCCATTCTTATCGCTCATTAAATGAGGCCTGTACTTCCGCTTAGCTGTTTTCCCGCTCATAACAAAAGGGAAGGAAACTTAGTGGGCAAGGTGACCCCTTCTGATGGGCTTTTTATATAATTGGGCTTCCTAGAGATAGTCCAGAGCGGGTAAAGTGGGCCTACCCACTGGCCCGTCGTCAAGTCATCTTTAGTCCCTGGTTCTGAGACCCGAGGCTCATGATCCAGGGCTGAGCCATAACCGTCCGAAGAATGGTTTTTTCCAGTGGGTCCCCCTGGGACCGGTTGTAATGAACCATCCCCACTAATCATTACATCGCCGGTTTTATTATAGGGGGAGCTAGCCCCCTAACAACACGTGTTCCTTATTTTGAATTTTGAAGAGACAACTGAAGCGACGGTTACCTGCATGTCAGTCGCGTCTCTTTAAATACCCCATTCCTCTTTTCCGGTTTCTCACTCAAACATCTTTGAATCCCTTTTTCTTTCTCTGTGATACTTCTCCGTGACTACCTCTTCTTCTCCGATCATGAGTCGCTGTGGACGCTCATCCATAAGATCTGTATTGACGGCAAAGGACTTGAAGTCCTTTGTTGAAACGTATAACATCCCTGAGCGGTTTTCCCCTTCCTTGCCGGGACCTGACGAGTCGGCAGAATGCACACCGGAAAGAATCCCAGTTTATACCTTGGCCTTTTCTTCCTGTGGGGTACGGTACCCTCTTTCCTCTTTCAAGGTCTCTTTACTTCGTCACTTTGGCGTCCATTTCTCTCAGATTCACCCTCTAGGGTTTATGCGAGTAGTCCACTTTGAGTTATCTTGTGTAGCAATCTCAGGGGAGCCTTCTGTTCCTTTGTTCTGCATGTTCTACAGACTAATTTCAGACGGAGATTGGTTTACCTTTGCAAAACGGCCGAACGGTGTCTCGAGACCTTGCTATAGTTTCATGCCTACCTCCACTTATCCAAAAGACTGGAAAAGCATATTTATCTTTGTTTCTGCCGCCATGTTGCCGGATTCCCCACTGCCGAAGGATCTTGATGCCGCAATCGAAGACGTTGTTCCTACCCTTTCCGCAGCCGAAACCCTTCAGTGGAAACGGATGTGCGACAATCCAACGAGGGCATTCACCTTTTCTGAAGGAACGCTTGCTATGGGAGGATTGAGCCCCTCCTATCCGGTTCGTCCTAGGGCTTTTTTCGGCAAAAAGGGTATCTCTTTGTTCTTGATTTTGTCGTTTATGGTTAGTGCCTTGAGGATCATGTAGTCATCTTTAGTGTTTCTTTTTTGTGTAGAGATAACTTTGTGGAGGCTTCTTCAGGGTGATTCCAAAGATGTTAAGTATGTGGTTGACAATGAGATTGATCCTAGGTTGAACGCGGAGGTGCAGGCTACTGGGGGATCCCTCCAGGCCGGGGGTTCTATTGCTGTGGGTGGTGATGAGGAGGATTCCTCTGATGAAGAGGAGAGCTCTCCTGACTTTCCCCCTGTTCACCCCTCCGGCCAGAGTGATGACGAAGGTGTAGAAATTCAGCTAGTTCGTAAGAGGAAGTCCACCAGTCCTCGGCCAGCCCCTGCTCCCCGCAATATTCGTCAAAGGCTCCGGAGTGCCAGTGGCCAAAAACTTCCTCCTTCATCGAAAGCTGCTTCTGATCTCCCCCCTGCTGGGGTCAAAGGTTCCCTGTCTAAGCACCTGAAGTCTTCGAGCTTAGTGAGTGCTCCTCTGCTGGTGAGCTTTATCTTTCCTTGATCTTGTTTTTCTGTCCTTTGCCTTACCTCTGATGTTCTTTTTCTTACTTCTCAGGGAAGTTCCCTGGAGCCCATAGAGGTTCCTACTGGTCCCTCTTCTTCCTGTGTCCGGGATAAGGCCTCTGAGGTGGGGGTAGCTCGCTTTACCTCAGCTTTCGAGCTCTCTCCCTCCCGTGCTACTGGGACCAGCAAGCCCACTCCTCTTGAAGGTCCTGCTCATCGATCTCCTCTTGCCCCTTTGTTTGCCGATGCCCTCCCTTTTGCTTATGTCCCTAAGTGGAAGGTGACTAACTCCTCAGTGATAGGGACTCCTGAAGCTGCTAGGGACTTTTTGAACCATGCTGTTCCTCCCTCACACAAGTTTGTAAACTCTGCTTTGAGGGATGACCTCTTCGAGGATCAGTATAGCATGTCCCTGTGTGAAAGCTTTTTAGGGGCGCTGGGATGTTGCAGAGGATCGATGATCTGAGGAGGGCAAATGAAGGGCTTAAGGCTGAGCTAAAGGCTTCCCAGTCTGTTGTTGCTGGGCTTAGGAGCCAAGTGGTTGATGCTGAGAGGAAGTTGCAGGAGGGGAAGGTACATAGTCTTCTCCTCCCCTCCCCCCCCCCCCTTTTTTGTACTTATTGCTTTTTTATCCAGGGAGCTGGAGCTATACTTGAAAAGAAAGAACAAGCCTGGGAGCGGGAGATGGCAGCACTGGTTGAAGAGAAGGAGGAGCTTGCTGCTGAGCTGAAGCACGTGAAGGAAGTTGGTTCTGTTTCCCAGGAGCAATTCAATGCTATGTATGCAGAGTATGGGATAACTTCCGATGACAACCAACGATTGGCGGGGGAAAAGCATTGGCTAATTACTTAAGGTTTTGGGGCCTTCCTTGCTGCTGTTGCTCAGTCAGAGGACTTTAAGAGCGGTTTGGAGGAGGTGTACAGGGCCTATAGGGATGTTGGGTACCAGTCGGGATTGAAGGATGGTTATAAATACTCCGCTCAGGGCTTGGATAGGAAGGAGACTCCTCTGTATGACTCCAAGGTTAAGAAGAAGCTGTCCAAGCTGAATGAGGAGTTCGGGCATAAGACCCCGGCCATCCTTGAGAAAATCCTGGAGCATCCCTTGATTTCTATTGATGAATTGAAGACCATGTTCTCCTCTGCCGGTCCTTCGTCTCCACCGTCTCTTTCCGGGGGTGATCCCCAATGAATTCCGAACATTTGATACACTTCAATATGGTTGTAATAACTTTAACTTACTTTAGGATACTTGTGTGTTTTGCTTTACTATCTTGGGTGGTCTTTTGTGTTGGGGACCACTTCGACCTTTAACCGTATGGCTTATAGTTATGTATAGCCTTTTTGCTTTGTAGCCTGTTCCTTGTCTTGCCTGTTTTGCTTTGCAGGGGTTCTTTTCGGAGGTCAGTTTGGTGATCTCCTGGGGATTTTTAGGCTGTTTTGGCGAGGAGCTATGTTTTCGTTTTACCTTGCTGTGTTTGCAATCTTGTATATTGCTATCTCTTGCCCAAGTTATTAGGGCTTTTCTTTGTATATGTATTTTGTATTAAATAAAGCAGATTCCCTTTCGTAGTTTTGTACATACGGGTGTGTTTGCATTATTTGTTTTTTCTTTTTGTTATTTGCTTCGTTAAACTGTGATTGTCTGTTCGAGGCCAATCGGTGGACAAGTTTATAACGTGGTGCTATGTTTTTAACTTGCTTTGTTCGTTTTAGGTTAGCTAGACCCTTATTAGCCCCACGGCCGGGCTTTTGGCATGCTTTGAATGCCTCGTACACTTGTGTTTGTTTGTTCTAGTTTAGATTTAATGGTGTCCCTAGGCACGTCTGCCCGGGTGCAATTGTCCATTGTTTTCTCAAAATGGGACGTTCTCGTCCGTCTTTCATTTAATCTTTGGGGGTTTATATTTCCCGTCATAGATTGTTTACAAAATGTTTACTTTCTTGGGGGGAAGGTCCCCGTACATATAGTTATCTATTACAAAAGTGGCCCTTGGCCGTTTTCCCTGGGGGTACACCCCTTACATGTAATACTTCCTGAGCTGCATGAGGTTCCAGGTCCTGGGAACCTCCTTGCCCTCCAGTGTTTCCAACTTGCAAGTCTCTTTGCCATTCGCCCATGTGACTCTGTAGGGCCCTTCCCAGTTGGGGCCTAGCTTCCCGGTGTTTTCTTGCAGACTAGCCTCGTTGGCTCTAAGAACCAGATCCCCTGGGACGATGTTGAGTTTCTTCATCCTGGCGTTGTAGTAACTTTCCAGGAGCTTTTTGTATTGGGCCTCCTTAACCGCTGCTATTTCCCTCCTTTCCTCCAACAAGTTTAGGTTCATCCTGAGGTCCTGCTCATTTTCCTCATCCCGGAGCTTCATTCGGGCAGTTGGGGATCCAATCTCAGCAGGGATGACAGCCTCCGTCCCATAGGTAAGGCTGAACGGGGTTTCCCCGTTGCAACTTTTGGGGGTGGTTCTGTATGCCCACAACACAAATGGAAGTTCCTCCAGCCAGCCTTTCTGTTTCCTCCCAAGCCTACCCTCCATTCCTTTAATGACGTTTTGGTTGGCTCTCTCCACTAACCCGTTACTCTGGGCATAGGTAACGGAAGTAAACACTTGCTGGATCCGCATCTGCTCGCACCATGGTTTGAAGGGCCTTCCAGCAAATTGGACCCCGTTGTCACTCACCAACTCTTTTGGAACCCCATATCTGCATATGATGTTATCCAGCACGAACCTTCTCATCTGGTCTCCAGTAATCTTTGCCAAGGGCTTCGCTTCAATCTATTTAGTGAAATAGTCAATGGCTGCCACCACGTATTTGACCCCTCCTGGACCCTCCGGGAAAGGCCCAATTATGTCGATGGCCCATTTCTGGAATGGCCACGACGTCGAAACTGGTACCATGGGGTGTTTGTGCCGGTGGGTCATCGGTGCATGCACTTTGCAGTTGTCACACTTCTTGATTTCCTCAGATGCCATTTCGTACATCCGCGGCCAGTAAAACCCTGCATTCATTGCCTTTCTCACTATTGTTCTTGGTCCCGAGTGCATTCTGCAAATCCCCTCATGCATCTCCCTAACCACATATTCGGCTTCTTCCATATCAACGCACTTCAGGGACGGGCCCAGATATGACCTCCGGTATAGCTCTCCTTCGATCAGTTCATACTGTAGGGCCTTGACCCTTATCTTTCGGGCAGCCCATTCCCCCTCGGGTAGAGTTCCATCCCGGAGAAATCTGACTATCGGGGTCATCCATGTTTCTTGGGGACCTTCGATCGTGGCAACCTCTGCTGTGTTAAGGGGGGAGGATGTCAGGACCTCCACTTTAACTTCTTTTGCGAGATGGTCGAATGCTACCGAAGCTAATTTGCTAAGTGCATCAGATTTCCTGTTCCTTCCACGGGGGATGTATTCCAGTTTGAAAGTTTTGAATGCCTTAGCCATCTCCTTAACTTTCTCCACGTATCGAGCCATAGTGCTATCCTTAGCCTCATATTCTCCTTGGTACTGTTTTACTACTAGCTGTGAATCAGTGCTGGCTTCTACGTGTTTTGTTTTCATTTTTTGTGCCAGCCTCATCCCTGCTAGGAGGGCCTCATATTCTGCGGTATTGTTGGTGTTCTCGAAATCCAGCCTTACGGCATATGTCAGCTCGACCCCCTCGGGACTTATCAATGTGATTCCAGCTCCATTTCCCTCTTCACTGGATGCTCCATCGGTGAGCAACTTCCACACCGCCTCATCTTCCTTCTCTCTTTCTTCTTTCTCTAAGGCCTCCCATTTTAACAGTTGCTTCTCTTCATCCTCAGGGACTTCTGCTAAGAAGTCGGCCAGTATCTGTCCCTTCATGGCTGTCCTGGGCTTAAACTCCAGAGAATGCTCCCCTAACTCCACAGCCCATTTAGCTAACCGTCCTGATAGTTCTGGCCTCCTGAGTACCTTCTGAAGGGGTTGATCGGTCATTAGGGTAATCTTGTGTTCGTGGAAATACCTCCTGAGTCTTCGGGATGCGAAGACAAGAGCTAGTGCGAGCTTCTCTAGGGGCATGTATCATTCTTCAGGCCCTTTAAGCGTTCTACTGATGAAATATATGGGGATCTGTTTCCCTTCCCGCTCTACCATCATGACCGCACTTATGGTCGTTTTTGAGGCGGACAGATACAGGAGCAATGGGTCCCCGGGTACTGGGGTGGCCAGCATCGGGAGCTTGCAGATGTATGCTTTCATTTCTTGGAAGGCTGTCTCAACCTCCGTGGTCCATTTAAACTTGTTTGTTTGAAGGCAGTCTTTCAATACTTTCATAAAGGGAAGGGTCTTGTCAGCCACCTTTGATAAGAAACGGTTTAATGCTATTAGCCTTCCGTTTAGTTGCTGGATGTCCTTCAAGGACCTGGGGGATCGCATCTCAGCCACCGCCTGGGTTTTCTCCGGGTTTGCCTTGATCCCACCCTTGGTGACCACTACTCCCAGGAAATTCCCTTCCTCTACTCCAAAACAACACTTCCTAGGGTTTAACTTCATGTTCACATCTTGCATAGTGTGGAGAGTCTCGGCTACATCACTTATCAGGGCCGTCTCCGTCAAGCTTTTGATAACAATATCATCAACGTACACCTCCAGGTTCCTTCCTCGTTGTTCCCTGAACAGGGTGTTCATGAACCTCTGATATGTGGCTCCAGCATTCTTGAGGCCGAAGGGCATCTTGGTGTAGCAGAACGTCCCTTCGTCTGTGATGAAGGCAGTTTTTTCCTCGTCTTCTATTGACATCTGGATTTGGTGGTATCCCTTGTAGGCGTCCAGGAAACATTTCAGGGGGTACTGAGACAAAGAGTCCACCTGGGTGTCTATCTCCGGAAGAGGATAGCAGTCTTTGGGACATGCTTTGTTTAGGTCTTGGAAGTCGATGCACATCCTCCATCCCCCGTCTTTTTTCTGAACCATGACTGGGTTGGCAACCCAGGATGGGTATTTAACTTCCCTGACTATCCCCACTCTGAGTAGTTTCCGAGTTTCTTCATAAGCAGCCCTTCTTTTATTAGGTCCCATACTCCGCTTCTTTTGTTTCACTGGCTTCGCCCATGTAAAGGTGTTGAGCCGGTGTTCTGTCAGACTCCTTGGGATCCCTGTCATGTCTTCATGTTGAAATTCAAACACATCTATGTTATGGAGGAGCAACTCCTTCAGGGCACTCTTGCATTTGTCACTCAAGTGACTTCCCACCTTGACTGTCTGTTCTGGGAACCTATCACAGAGGACCCATTCTTCCACCTTCTTTCCCTGGGATTGCCCTGGTTCTTCCCCTTTGGATACGGAAGAAACTACTTCGTAGGCGGACTTAACCCATGCAAGGCCTTTTGGTGTTTGAAATACCAAAGCTCCGTGGGGGGTGGATGCTTGTGCCTGTATATCTCCAATTCCGGGTCTCCCTAAGATTGCATTGTACTTAGAGGGTGCCCTGACTACTGTGAAGGTCAGATTAACCGTTCGGACCCGATCCCCTACACCAACTGTTAATGGGAGCCTGATCTTTCCCAGGGGATGTGAGACGCTGTTGTTGAACCCTACCAATGGGATGGAATCTTCCTCCAACCTATCTCTTATGTCCCTATCGAACCTAAGGAAGCAGTGTTCGTATATTACCTCGACGCCTGACCCTCCATCCACATGTATCCTGGACACCTTATGTCCAGCTATTATAGCTGAGATATTCAACGGGAGTCGTTGTACCTCATTTTCTTCCAGATACGGCATAAGAATGGGAGCTCTCATGTAGTTCGGGGAGCCCAGGATCCGGGCCTTTACACTACGGGTGGTATCAAATTCATTCCTCCTTCTAATCATGTCAACATCTGCCCTCCCAGGCTCCCTTACATCTCTTCCTGTGGTCCCCTCCCCCTTCCTTGATTTCCTTGACCAAGTGGGCCAGTCTCCCCGTCTTTACTGCAGCCTCTATTTCTCTTTTTAAATACATGCAGTCATCAGTTTTATGCCCGAAGCCTTTGTGAAACTCACAATATTCGTTTGGTTGTGCTTTTAGCCCAGGATTTATGGGTGGCGGTCTTGGGAAGGAGTTCTTTACCCTTTCGGTGGCCAGTATCTCACTAGGTGTCTTGATGAGGGGCTGAAATTATCAGGGTATAAAGGGGGACCCCTTCCTCGAGGTCTATATGGGGAGTATGAGGGTCTCATTCTGTCATGCATCATTCTATCAAAAGCAGGTTTTCGAGAATAGGGTGTACCTTTGTCAGGACGCTTTGTGACTGGGGCGATCCTCCGGGGTGCGACGTCTATTTCCTTGGCCTTGCTGACCGTATCCTTCCCTCTGACAAAGGCCCTGACCCTGTCCATAAGGCTATCAAATGAGTGGGGGAACTCCTCCCCCAGTTTCTCACACAGCTGGGCATGTTTTAGCCCGTTTATAAAACTGCTGATTTTCATGACCTCCGGGACATCTTTGATGTTCATGCTCTCCTTGACAAACCGTTCCATGTATTGATCTATTCTCTTGTTATCCCTCTGTCTGATATGAAGGATCTCATTCGGGTTTTTAACCACCTTTCTCTGTTGGCCAAAATTCCTGAGGAACTTCTCGCTTAGCTCTTCATAGCTGTCTATGCTCCCCGGGGGGAGACTATCAAACCAAAGCCTGGCTCCTTCCGTCAGGGTCTGCACAAACATGTGGCACCATACTGGCATGGGCCACCTTCCCAGTTGCCCCGCTCCTCGGAAGGCGTGCAGGTGATCTTCTGGGTCTCTCGTCCCATCATATCGATCAAAGCCTGGGGGTAGCTTTGTCTTGGGAGGCATAGGTGCTTCTGAGATTCTCCTTGTGAACTTTGAGACCTCGGCTAAGTCTCATGGCAAGTATGGTTGGTCCAAGCCACCGTCACCAAAGTTGTCTTTCTCTTTTTCTTTCCCCTTGGATTTCTGGCCTGTGAACAGATCCTCCCTTTCCTCAGAGGACATCTGTCTTAGGGCAGACATGAACGTTTCTAGCTGGCCAACGCTGTTGTTCTTATTTTGAAGGTCCGTTCCTTCCTGGTTGGAGGGTGTGTCAAAGGAAAGCCTGGCCCTGAGGCTGTCGAGTTTTTCCTGCCTCTTTAAATCTTCCAGGCACTTAGTTAACTTTTCCCTGTGCATGGCCACGAAATCGGGAGTAATACATTCCGCTTCTCCCGGATTTTCTATCTGGTTCTCGTTACCTTCTTCATGAGTAATATCCTCTACGGTGACCTTATCCAAATCGTTTTGTACCGTTTGAACGATACGCGAGTTGTGTGGGGTTGCCATGTTATTCTTGACAGGATAAGCTGCTCTTTGGACGTCGAGTGTTGGTGTGGGAACACCGGGCAAGCTGATGTCCCACGGATGGCGCCAATGTCGAATACCCAACCCACGAATGACGTTTGATGGATCTTCACTGACGTCAAGAGCCTTTATCTTCGTTACTACAAAAGAACAAACTGTTAGCCTCGCCACAGAGGACCCCAGGAGGGGGATCCGTGACCAAGCTCCGGCGTGAGAGTAAGTAAGCTTGCCGGGAATGAGAGGAGCTTCTTCCGATGAGTATAGTCACCGGAAGGTTTCCTCTTTGGTGTGAATCTTATTAATATGCATGTGTAATAAATGTAAAGGAATGTTGGTCGGAAGTTAATGAAGGGAGAGTAAATGAGAATATAGTAAAATGAAGGAAAACCGGAGATGATACCTGCCCTTGTTCTTTTTGTGTTGCTCTTATATAACGGCTAGGGCTTATCTTGCTAGATATTTTCCCTCATATGATCCAACGGCTTCTAGGGGTTATCGGGAGGTGCAGACACGTGTCTGACCCCCAGCGGCGAGATGTCTTCCCCAATTAATGCTTTGGCCGGAGATGTACAGTATTTTCAGGCGAGATCCCATTCTTATCGCTCATTAAATGAGGCCTGTACTTCCGCTTAGCTGTTTTCCCGCTCATAACAAAAGGGAAGGAAACTTAGTGGGCAAGGTGACCCCTTCTGATGGGCTTTTTATATAATTGGGCTTCCTAGAGATAGTCCAGAGCGGGTAAAGTGGGCCTACCCACTGGCCCGTCGTCATTAGGTATAACTATAAATGTTGGTACGGTTCTCTACTTACTACTTACTATTGACTATTGAATCCATCATTTGTGGTCTAATGATAGGGAGGTTTGGGTTCTTCATTGGAGACTCAAGTTCAATTCCTACTTGTGTCACTTTGATGGATTAAGCAATGGCGGATAGAGCTTAGCCTCTTTGCAGACAGTGTTGCAAAAGTCGGTCTAGGCGACCGATTAATCGGCGCCTAGGCGCTAATTGGCTGTTCATCGCCTAAATTTGAGCAAATCGGCCAATAAATCGGTCCAGGTCAAAAGTCGGTCAAGTCGGACTAATCGGACTCGGGTTTTTTTGCTCAAAATCGGTCCTAGTCAGTCCTAGTCGGTTAAAAGTCGGTTAAAATTTGAATTTCTAAGTACTTGATTTGTCATGTTTAAGTTTAATTGCTTATGTTTGAACCATACTATTTGAAACTTGAAGTATTTATGTGAATTTTGAAGTATTATTTTTATATTATTGTGTGTGTGTATATATATATATATATATATATATAAATTTGAAAAATTACATATAAAAGTTCCCATTCTGATTTATCCCGATTAATCCCTATTAATCCATAGGCGCTACCTCACCGCCCGACTAGCGCCTTCTACAACATTGCTTGCATAGGTGTCAGGTTCTATCCTGAGCCCACTCAGGTTTTCGTCTCATCGTGTGTTACGCCAGAAAGCATTCAACTATTGTAGTGACACAACGTTTGTCAAGTGGCCGTCGGCGATATGATTACCCGGGGTAACGCCCAAATCAATTTGGAGAGTGTGGTGGCCTAGCACAAGAAAGTCGTCATTCCAAAAAAATTGACCCAATAACCAATCCATTTAAAGTTCGGGTTATTCGGGTTTGGGTTATTCGGGTTCCGGGTTTTCGGGTCGGGTTGTTCGGTTTTCATGTTTAGATGTAGAATGAAAATAAATGTTTTTTTTTTACAAAATATGATCAAAATGCATATTGCTACTTTAAAAATAGAGTTAATTGCCATTTTAGTCCCTATGGTTTGGGCCAATTTGCCAGTTTAGTCCAAATGTTTTATTTTTAACATCTGGATCCAAAAAGGTTTCATCGTTGCCATTTTGGTCCAACTGACTTAACTCCATCCATATGTGTTAAGTCTGCCAAGGGCATTTTAGTCATTTCACTTTTCTTTTAATTAATCCTTTATTCTTTATTGTTTAAAAACATTAATGAAAGGGCATTTCAGTAATTTTATAAATCTAACTATTAAATTATTTGTATTCCTAAATTCAATTTTAATCAATTTCATTAAATCATTAAATTCTTAAATCTATTTTATGTATCCTCAAACCATCAGTTCATTCAAAAAAGAAAATCAAAACTTCTGTACATCACCTTTCATCACCAACAACCCCTCCCCTCCCTCTGCTGCTAATCGACTACCACCACCACCACCACTATTTGCCATTACCACCAAACCGCCATCACCATTATCACCATCGCCACCGGACCTCACCACCACCCTCCCTTCCCCAACCCACCCCTTCTCTCCCTCTCTATATACCTTCTCAATGTAACACCCCAAAAATGGGTTTGGTAATCAAACCACGTTAATAGTGACAACGGGTAAAATACTGTTAGTGGTAAAAAAATTAACGTGGTAAATATTAGAATTTAAATAAATAAACTTGATGTTAATAAAAAGAGGATAAATACTTTGAGAAAACAAAAGTATATAGAAGGCCCGAGTTAACGGAACTTAAAATAAAACGGGTTATGACTTCCCGAACCCATTAAGTTAACTAGGAATGTTTAACCTAGTTAATAAGGGGAATATTACTAGAAATAGGTGGGTTATGGTCTACTTAATGACTAACCAAACTAGAGGGACCTAAGTTGCCAAAAAGGAGACTTGAATTATAAAAACTAAAAATCAAAACATAACACACACTTTGTGTGTGTGTGTGCGTACGCCCAGGAGCAAGAACAAGGGGCTCCAAACCCTAGTTCAACAAATTGATCCAATTGAAGCCCAAATCAAGAGCCAAATCAATGCATGAACACAAATTTGTGATCACCAAGTCAAGGGGATCGTAAGGTGTGTCGAATTTCTAACATTCGTGAAGTTGTAAAAAGTTGATAATCATCCTAATCGCGAATTAGGCATGGATTAGAGAAGCTATGGCTAGATTAGTGATGTATACTTGCTTAGGAACGAAACCCTAAGTGAAAATCATACATAACATGCTATGAATTGAAGGATTTGATGAATTAACACACTTAGATAAGTTGGTTTTTAATGTTATGATGAAATTGATGATATAACTATGCTTAGAATCAACATGCATGATAACAAATAGAAGGTGTTCGATTGAACCATGAATTTGGGTACAAGATCATACTTCTCACGAAATGGGTTTTGTATGATATAGGAAAATTGATGTTAAGATCGTGATATAGATACTTGAAATCATGTTACCTAGTAGTTAATGTGTAAAATTTGATTTCGTTAAGAGTTCGGATGAAATGCCTTAGCGAAATTCCATAAACCAAATGTGCATTGAATAAGTTGATAAGTCGATTGACTTTAAAAAGTCAAACCGACCAAGTATATGATCGAATGATAAATTCAATATAAGAAGCGTAGGATGGAATAGTCGTAAATGATTATAACTAACCTAACCATCTTACAATTACAATGATAGTTTGACGCTTGGCAAGCAAGCTGAAAGCTTGGGGAAGGAAGTGGGTCAAACGAATCAAGAATGAAAGGAAAAACGTAATTCAGATGCAAGGTAAGTATAGCTTACACTAGTCATATATGTTGGAATATTCTTTGTCGTATTGATTACGACTAAGACAAATACCTAATTGAGATATGGTGTTCCGGCGTGTAGTCGTACGGAACAAGATAATCAAATATGATAAGAAACCATAGTGATGGCTAAAAATGAGTTAAATCGGTAATTCGATCATATTATGACGAATGAAACATGTACTTTTAAGGGTTACCATATAAGGTATATCATAATAACCAATAAGGGTAAAATTGTAATTTGGTCACTCGTTGACAATAATTGTTGGTTTTGAAAGATACTTTATTTCGAAAGCCTTGATAGGCCAGAAGCGTTAAGAAGTGATTTATAATTGAAATGACCGCATGATGTAAACTGGAGCGAGTCATGTAGGCGAGATGGCAATAAGCTTCATCTCGCCAATATAATCGGTCAATTAAAACAAACGGGTCAAAAGGGTGAAAATATCACCCTTTGACAATATTGACTAATGGTTTGTCGAGTTGTATGATCTCAGGAATAAATATCAAATGGATACTTACATCGCTATTACTTAACGGTTACTAAGGTAAGGTATCGAAACGGGTCAATATATATATTGATCCGAGCCAGGTATGTATAATATAGATTAACCACTCAATAGGAACTGGAGGCTCCTTGATAGTTAAATGCAGTCATATCGACATTTGGTTACCTTAATAAGCAAACCGATTGATTCATATGATGATCATTGTGTTTTGAAAACATAATGACTTCTTGAATCAAATGCATAGTTAAAACAGGGCTTTTGGGTCGAAAAATGCTTTTAAAAGTCCTTTATATTAATGAAAGGACTAAATGGACCAAAATGCCCTTGTAAGCTAAATCGAGCGAACGACCCATAAAGGTTGTTCGGAAAAGAGTAGTATGCATAATTAAACACTTAAAACGAGTATACAAAAGCGAAAGATGTGAATCCTTAGTCATTTGACTCTATAATAGTCTTTGCCGTAAAATAATGAATCGAAGGGTAAAACTCAAAGTTTAGGAATTTCCACATTTAATCCACCACACATATAGTTGTGGTGGAAGATTACTTGATAAGAAATGTAGGAATACGAGCTAGAAATGAATGAAAGCGATTTTAAGCTTTAAAGTGCTTAAATACCCTTAATGGGTCAAAATAAGCACTTGAGCATAAACGGGTTTTAATTATATAAGAAACCCGTGATTTGAGATTAACATGATAGGAGATACTGAAATTATGAATCTCATGAGTTTATAGATCAAATAAACATGTTTGTTTGATAATATCATGAACGGGTCAAAATTTGGTAAAAAGGATAATAAGTCGAAGACTTAAAAGTCAGAAATTTTGTTAATCCGGATGTTGGATTTTAACTCCATTAGATGGAGAATTAAATTACGGATGCGTAGGAAAAAGAATCGGGTAAAACGGATTAAAAACGAGAGAGTTATGCTCGTTTCCGTGAAATCGGGTTATGCTGGGAATATGCAGCACCAGCAAACAACAATCTGTTGAAAATAGGGCGTGGCGTCGCGCGACGGGGAGGCCCCAGGCCGTGGTGAAACGCGAGTGAGTGCCAGTTTCGCGAAAATCGTTTATTTTAACCGTTGATGCATTGCGAACCCATTTAAATACGTTCTAAGTTACGTATGACTAATCCAACTCATGTTTTATGAGTTTTAGGTAAAATTTTAGCACCGGAGGACGATCAAGCACAATGAAGAACCGAACACGATCAAGAAATAAGCTTCCGCACGACGTTTCGTTGTTACTTTTAATTGACGAACTTAATTACGTTATGTTCTAAACTTTTAAATTATAAAAGGTTTTAATAAACCCGTATTTCCGATGTATATGTAATCTTAATTACATGATTGTTTTCGTAAAAGATACGTTAAACCTTGATTTATAAGAACGGGTGTTACAAGTTGGTAATCAGAGCTCATGGTTAAAGAATAAAGTGCGTTCGGTTCGAGGCTTGATCGCAAATCCGGTAAGTACATGTATGTTAATAGTTTAGCATGCTAAAGTGTTGTAAACAACACATAGGGCTATCGTGTGATACACGTTATCTTAATTAAATGATAAATATAGTTGACGAAATTGCGCGCGTTGACGTGTATTGTAGAAAAGCCTTGTAATATAATACGGGTGATTATTGAAGTTGATGTTACTAATTCTTGTAAATGTTTTAATTGAAGGACACTCGCATCTGAAGATAGCGAGAGTTTAGCAAATTGCGGATATGATGGTAGAACGGTCCGAGTTATGACAAGCAGAGCATACTCATCAAGGACCTAAATCAAGTGATGATCGCAAACAATGTTAACGACATAAAAAGCCCGTTAGGGCAAGCATTTACAGGTGCGCATTTTAAATTATTACGTGAATAAGTAATATGCAACAAATACGTAGAGATTGAAAGTTGCATATGTAGATTAAGAACTTGGAAAAACCCGAATAGAAAATCTATCCGGGATATTGTTTCCAAGAGAAACAAATAGAGGCATTACTTACATGGGGTGTAATGTGAAAATTATAAAAAGGTCATGTATACCAGGTATTGATCGCTTACTCTGGCCAAGTAAGTGGTGAGCACGTGATACCATGAACTCTTTATGATGGACATGCTTACATCCGATGTAGTAAGGACGGGGTGAGTGATGGGTAGTGTGAAACATGAGCCTTAAGTGTATTAGATTGTATGATTTAATGCGGTTTATGTCATTATATTCGTTGAATATGTTAACTACGAAAGTTTGTGGTTTTACAGATTAAGCGTGTAATACGGTGAAGTTAGAGAGCGTAACCTACGGTCAATAACCGTAGGCTACGAAATAAATACACTTCAGCATAAATATGGGGATGGCATTTAATATGTTTTAAAGGAAAAAGGTTTGACCAAAACCCTAAAGTGGACGTGACTTGAGGGGGAGTTGATTATTTACTTCATCAACAATTAGTGGGGACATGATTGACATGAAACATCATCATCATCACGGCAGTCAAGAAGGGGTGCACATGAGGGTTAATTAAAAGAGAGGAATATCTCATCCATCATATTATTACATATTATTACTTGACAGTGGATTTGAGACAAGAAGGAGAAGCAGATTCACTTTTGTGAATTGGGCCGCACATGGACTTAAAGGTGGGCCGCCAACATGAAGCAGACATCACGTAGTGGACCTCTGGGACGGCAAAAAAGACAAACGCATACACTTTTGGGCCGATCACATCACATGACTATTGAATCCACACACGCACATGTTGGCTTGGGTTTGATTCGACGGCAACATTAAGGGAACATCATACATCATCTTGGACGGCGGACAGGAGAGAATAGAGAAGGCTATGAAGATCAATCAACCGATATGAGCAGCTAAATCTCTTGTGGACACTTCGGGTGAATGATTGTGTAAGACACTATTGATTTGGTTTATTGTTTTATGTATTGAGTTTGGATTGTAACCGTGTGACAGACGGTTTTTACTTGCGTTTTTATAATTCGTTTGACAAACGAATCATGTGTTAGACAGAGACATAAATACCTTTAAATCCGATTATACTTTGTTGGTTGAATAATTATTCATTGCATGAATAGTTGATAATTATATCGTTTAACCAATAGTATCCAATATGACAATCAGCTAAGTTATTAGTTAATCACACAATCTGAATCCCGGAGTGATCACCTCTCCTTATCATTGTTTATTACAACTCAACCTTTTTCTTAGTTTTTATTTGTTAATTTAGATAATTCTCATAATCAAACAAACTGATTTTCCAATTTTGTAATAGTTAATTAAAACTTTTCATTACAACACTTTTCGTAATCCTCCTCTGGTTCGATATCCGACTTACTCTAGCTACTAGTTTATTTACGTTTTTGCATGTCACTAACGACAGACATCAAAATGGCGCCGTTGCCGGGGAGGCGTGCGCAAAGTGTTTAGTGTTAAGTTTTAGTAAAAAAAAAAAAAAAAACCGTAAAAGAATTTTTTTTTTATTTTGTTATCTTATTTGTTCGTGATTTACGTGGGTAGTTGAGCTGTGTTTGTGCAGGATGACAGATCTTACTATATTTTGCGGCTCTTCTACATGCATTTTGTGCGGGGAACCACTTCACCCGTGTATCGGTTGCCACGAGGCCCGATTTAGACGAGAAAAAGCGAAATTGGAAGAACCACCAATGCCTTGTTATGATAATCCTTCCCCTCCACCATATTTCTATGATTCTGATACAACGGTGGAGGATGGTTATTACTCTGACGGATTGGATCGGGACGAGGATGCTTATTATGAACCAAGGACGGATGGACAATGTTTTTGTTGCGGTCGTAATCATACTTCTTATTATGATGATGTGTGCGAGGTGTATTTGAAAAATCCAGAGTATTGGAATAAAAAAATGATGGATGCGTACATCTCAAGACCGTATCAGGGATACCGACAGTATCATCCCGAGGAATATTCTGAGCCCGAGGGTGTTTATATTTATCAGACCGAGGAGGAGAAAGAGCTTGCTATGTTAGAAGTGACTTTGTCCAAACTCGAGCAGTATTTATCAGCACCCAACCTTTCCAATGAAGATCGAATCAGCTGTTTAGTTTCTAAGTGTCAGAATTTAAAAAAGAAGATAGAAATAGAAGAGCGTCTCTCACCATTACCTGATGATATTAGAGATTATTCTCACATGGAGGAGGAGGTTGTGGAGGATAATACCACACCAATGAATCCTTTATCTGATGAAGAGTCACTGATGGATCAGATGGTGTGTGCAGATGGTGAGGCAGAACAGTCTGAGGAGATGAATATGTGTACCGAACCTCTTCCCATATCAATCATTCCAATTAACAAGTGTGGGGAAGAGGGTTCGAGGAAGAAGATGAAAAGGGTGAAGCTACAAGACATCGGTGTATATCTCGTGAAGTGGATCAGCGAAACCCGCAAGTGCTTTCGAAACATGCCAATTATACCGACGAACTTATGGAGATGGCATGTAAATTTCCGGGCATTCATTGGAAATGCAGTGGGTAAGTGTGCATTGAGACCACCATAACGCATATCAGGTATGGTCTGGCTGAGGACCTTTAAACTTAGCGCTCTCGGGAGGCAGCCCGAGGATGTAGAGTATTGTATTTGTTCTTTTGTTTTGGTGTTGGTTCTGTTTTGGCAGGTTACTACGTTTAATTCCCGCGGATGCAATGATTCAAGTGTGGGGATGTTTGGCAACATCCCCGATGAGATGTCAGAGAATCCAAGAGGAGTTTGCGTCTCTATCTGATCACAACAGCTACACCAATACAAAAACTCACTTGTTTTCTGATCAGGTGCATGTGTTTCTCTATCTTGTGTTTTATTTGTTTTCGTGTACTTGGTGGTGTGAATTTTTTTTTGTGTTGGGAGTGGTTTCCTTGTGTTGAGTCGTCTAGGTATTAGTCGTTCATGGTTTGTAGGTGGTATCTCTCGAGTTTAGATTATAAATTGCACCATACATTGGGGACAATGTATCCCAAGTGTGGGGATGTGGTAACTCGAGAGAGGGTTGGTATAATTGTTGATCTTAAATGCTTGAATTGGTTGAATTTGTGATAAAAATTGAAAAATTTTGAAAATTTTTGTCTCTCAAAGTATGCTTGAACTACATGAAAACCAACATTTTCAATCGCTAAAGGGTTCCTGCTGATATTAAACTAAAGTAGATCCCTAGTCATGGTTGTCCCTTTAAGTTTCATGAGAGTATTTCTGACAAGTTTTAGAAAATAGTTGAGAAGAGATGCCTAACTAGGGGTAACATGCTTTAGGAATTACACATGCTACGTGTCAGCAACCCATATTCCTTTTATTCGGTGAGATATTTGAGCCTACTTAGTGATAGTTGAATTTGCAATACATGTTCATTTGCTGAGAGTAGGCCATATGTTGCTTTGTGTTAGAACTTGTGTAGTTTGATACGTGCCGAGACTGTGGTTTAGTGTATGCACATAGATGATAAAGGCATTAGGATCCATTCATTGTTCTATATGTTGATTGTTGATTCCACCCACCTTAGTAAACCATGTTGAGCCTTTCACCCTTCGTTTGCTACACCTTGTTTGACCCGTTTGATTACCAACCATGAATGACAAGTATGTTTAGAAGTATGTTATGAAAAAAAATTGAAAAAAAAAGAAAAAAAATAGAAAAGAAAAAAAAAGAAAAGCAAAAAGAAAAAAACAAAAATCATTGTTATGTTCGTGTTAAATAAATAGGTCGAAAATAACCCAAGTGTTAGTATTATTGTCAATAAGTTGTCATGGTTTGGTATTCATTGTGTTCGCTAATAAATATAAAAATCCAAAAATATTTCCTTACCTTTACCCTTAACCCAAAACCCAAAAGTCCTTTTGATATGTGTTACGTTATTTGATACAGTGGAGGTGTGATTTCTATACAAGCTTATGATTGCAAAGTAGCGTATTTGGTTTTGAGTGAATTATATACTAGCACATTACATGCTAGTCTTGATTAAAACCGAGAGGAGTGATCATTGTGAGGGGCGTGTGGCATGTGTGTAGTATCATAAGCATGTTAGTTTTAGTTAGGCAAGTCTTACATTGCTTTAAATGCGTATCATTTATTTGTCAGATTGTCAATCTCGATTGTGTCAGTCTATTGGACGGGTATGACCCGGGACCTTAAATTGCTAATTCGGTAAGGGATTTAATAGTGATTTGTTAATAAGGTAAGTAATGTTTGTAATGGTTGCTTGAGGACAATCAAGGATAAGTGTGGGGATGTGATGGGTAGTGTGAAACATGAGCCTTAAGTGTATTAGATTGTATGATTTAATGCGGTTTATGTCATTATATTCGTTGAATATGTTAACTACGAAAGTTTGTGGTTTTACAGATTAAGCGTGTAATACGGTGAAGTTAGAGAGCGTAACCTACGGTCAATAATCGTAGGCTACGAAATAAATACACTTCAGCATAAATATGGGGATGGCATTTAATATGTTTTAAAGGAAAAAGGTTTGACCAAAACCCTAAAGTGGACGTGACTTGAGGGGGAGTTGATTATTTACTTCATCAACAATTAGTGGGGACATGATTGACATGAAACATCATCTCATCACGGCAGTCAAGAAGGGGTGCACATGAGGGTTAATTAAAAGAGAGGAATATCTCATCCATCATATTATTACATATTATTACTTGACGGTGGATTTGAGACAAGAAGGAGAAGCAGATTCACTTTTGTGAATTGGGCCGCACATGGACTTAAAGGTGGGCCGCCAACATGAAGCAGACATCACGTAGTGGACCTCTGGGACGGCAAAAAAGACAAACGCATACACTTTTGGGCCGATCACATCACATGACTATTGAATCCACACACGCACATGTTGGCTTGGGTTTGATTCGACGGCAACATTAAGGGAACATCATACATCATCTTGGACGGCGGACAGGAGAGGATAGAGAAGGCTATGAAGATCAATCAACCGATATGAGCGGCTAAATCTCTTGTGGACACTTCGGGTGAATGATTGTGTAAGACACTATTGATTTGGTTTATTGTTTTATGTATTGAGTTTGGATTGTAACCGTGTGACAGACGGTTTTTACTTGCGTTTTTATAATTCGTTTGACAAACGAATCCTGTGTTAGACAGAGACATAAATACGTTTAAATCCGATTATACTTTGTTGGTTGAATAATTATTCATTGCATGAATAGTTGATAATTATATCGTTTAACCAATAGTATCCAATATGACAATCAGCTAAGTTATTAGTTAATCACACAATCTGAATCCCGGAGTGATCACCTCTCCTTATCATTGTTTATTACAACTCAACCTTTTTCTTAGTTTTTATTTGTTAATTTAGATAATTCTCACAATCAAACAAACTGATTTTCCAATTTTGTAATAGTTAATTAAAACTTTTCATTACAACACTTTCCACAATCCTCCTCTGGTTCGATATCCGACTTACTCTAGCTACTAGTTTATTTCGGTTTTTGCATGTCACTAACGACAGACATCAGTGAGTGAGACAAATTAAAAAGTACCCAACTGAATCAAATGAGCAAAATATTTGATAATATTGTAAACGCACATCCGAGTGACGGAAGCGTATTATATTAGGATAATGAGCCCGAGTGAAGGGACAAAGAAACATGTAAAACGATTAAAGTACGCACTGGGAGGGGTGTACTTACACTCGAACCCGGAGAATGCAAACATGTAAAACGATTAAGGTATGCACTGGGAGGGGTGTACTTACACTCAAACCTGGAGAATGTAAACATGTAAAAGGATTAGGATATGCATTGGGAGGGAGTGTACTTACACTCGGACCCGGAAAATGCAAATATGCCTCTTAACGGGCCGTTTTTGTAAAACGTCAAACTTGAGGACAAAGTCGGAATATAAAAATGAAGCGAGGTCTTAATGCATACCGGGAGGGTTGCAATAATAACGACTTCGGTAAAACACCCGGTTGATGGGAAAGAATTAAACACATGCGTAGACCGAGAAACGGGAACTCGGGTGGAAAGTTAAAAGACTCGGGTTTGAGCCATAACTAAAAGACGACAAGATAATGTAAATAGAAATTTTGAATAAATTATGTTCAACTATTTTAAAGTTGAACGGGTCGAATATAATATCATGCCGGACGACATGAGTAAATGCAAGCGGGATAATGGTAGCGTTAAAAGCAAAAGAATAATGATCCCGGTAATGGGACATAATCAAATACGAATGTATGTAAACTGGATAATGATAAGCATAAGATAAACCGACGCATAAATGACGTGAGAAGTCATAATGTCGGAAAATTTGTGCGAAAGGAAACGAATGCAGCCTTAGACTACGGTCAAGGTCAAAGAAAATACCAAGGCGAAAATAAATGATTTTAAACAAAAATAGGATGCCTTGACACCAAACATGTATTTTAAGAATGACATGAGTAAGGAATGATCTACGGGATCAACCTAACCTTTGGGGTTATAAACAATGGAAAAGTCTACGAGAATAAAATGACCCACGAGTCATGACTAGAAAGAAATAGATTATAAGGACCTCGCCTTAAAGAGGTGAATGCCTAATAAAATAACCCATAGGCTAAGTGATAAAACCTATGGGTTAATTAGACAAGGTGAAGGAATAAATTGAAAATCCTCGCATAAAATAAAGACTGTAAAAGAATAAATTTTGGATTATCAATATCCCGGTATGGATAATTGACAAAAGTTAAAGAGAAGATGCTAAACTAAAACTTCGGTTTTGGCAAGAAATGACTTTTTTACAAATATGAATTCTGATAGACGTATATATAGTAAGCATGAAAGATATAAGTCTTGACACTGATAGTTGCAAGATGATATATTCGAAAAGTGATATTTTTTGAAAATAAAAGTTGATATAAAATTTGGCATGACGTGACATGATCACGGTCAAAAAGTGCAACGTGAAGTGTAATCACATTAGAGCCAAGCGATGAATATTGTTCAGTTAATTAAACTAGTGGAAATAACAAGATTACGTTATTTCAAGTTGCATTATGTCATATAAGATACGTAGATGATTAATAACCAAAAAGATATTACCATACTTTTCTGGTAATACTAACAATTGGTTAAAATATGAGCAATGCTCAATTGATTATCGAGAGCAAATGCATGGAGTTAAACTCGATAAATTATGTGAGAAAAGGTTTCGAGAACGAAACCTCTTTAAGGGGGGTAGACTTGTAACACCCCAAAAATGGGTTTGGTAATCAAACCACGTTAATAGTGACAACGGGTAAAATACCGTTAGTGGTAAAAAATTAACGTGGTAAATATTAGAATTTAAATAAATAAACTTGATGTTAATTAAAAGAGGATAAATACTTTGAGAAAACAAAAGTATATAGAAGGCCTGAGTTAACAGGACTTAAAATAAAACGGGTTATGACTTCCCGAACCCATTAAGTTAACTAGGAATGTTTAACCTAGTTAATAAGGGGAATATTACTAGAAATAGGTGGGTTATGGTCTACTTAATGACTAACCAAACTAGAGGGGCCTAAGTTGCCAAAAAGGAGGCTTGAATTATAAAAACTAAAAATCAAAACACAACACACACTTTGTGTGTGTGTGTGTGTGTGTGCGTACACCCAGGAGCAAGAACAAGGGGCTCCAAACTCTAGTTCAACAAATTGATCCAATTGAAGCCCAAATCAAGAGCCAAATCAATGCATGAACACAAATTCGTGATCACCAAGTCAAGGGGATCGTAAGGTATGTCGAATTTCTAACATTCGTGAAGTTGTAAAAAGTTGATAATCATCCAAATCGCGAATTAGGCATGGATTAGAAAAGCTATGGCTAGATTAGTGATGTATACTTGCTTAGGAACGAAACCCTAAGTGACAATCATACATAACATGCTATGAATTGAAGGATTTGATGAATTAACACACTTAGATAAGTGGGTTTTAATGTTATGATGAAATTTATGATATAACTATGCTTAGAATCAACATGCATGATAACAAATAGAAGGTGTTCGATTGAACCATGAATTTGGGTACAAGATCATACTTCTCACGAAATGGGTTTTGTACGATATAGGAAAATTGATGTTAAGATCGTGATATAGATACTTGAAATCATGTTACCTAGTAGTTAATGTGTAAAATTTGATTTCGTTAAGAGTTCGGATGAAATGCCTAAGTGAAATTCCATAAACCAAATGTGCATTGAATAAGTTGATAAGTCGATTGACTTTAAAAAGTAAAACCGACCAAGTATATGATCGAATGATAAATTCAATATAAGAAGCGTAGGATGGAATAGTCGTAAATGATTATGACTAACCTAACCATCTTACAATTACAATGATAGTTTGACGCTTGGCAAACTAGGTGAAAGCTTGGGGAAGGAAGCGGGTCAAACGAATCAAGAATGAAGGAAAAGCGTAATTCGGATGCAAGGTAAGTATAGCTTACACTAGTCATATATGTTGGAATATTCTTTGTCGTATTGACTACGAATAAGACAAATACCTAATTGATATGGTGTTCCGGCGTGTAGTCGTACGGAACAAGATAATCAAATATGATAAGAAACCATACTGATGGCTAAAAATGAGTTAAATCGGTAATTCGATCATATTATGACGAATGAAACATGCACTTTTAAGGGTTACCATATAAGGTAAATCATAATAACCAATAAGGGTAAAATTGTAATTTGGTCACTCGTTGACAATAATTGTTGGTTTTGAAAGATACTTTATTTCGAAAGCCTTGATAGGCCAAAAGCGTTAAGAAGTGATTTATAATTGAAATGACCGCACGATGTAAACTGGAGCGAGTTATGTAGGCGAGATGGCAATAAGCTTCATCTCGCCAATATAATCGGTCAATTAAAACAAACGAGTCAAAAGGGTGAAAATATCACCCTTTGACAATATCGACTAATGGTTTGTCGAGTTGTATGATCTCAGGAATAAATATCAAATGGATACTTACATCGCTATTACTTAACGGTTACTAAGGCAAGGTATCGAAACGGGTCAATATATATATTGATCCGAGCCAGGTATGTATAATATAGATTAACCACTCAATAGGAACTGGAGGCTCCTTGATAGTTAAATGCAGTCATATAGACATTTGGTTACCTTAATAAGCAAACCGAATGATTCATATGATGATCGTTGTGTTTTGAAAACATAATGACTTTTTGAATCAAATGTATAGTTTAAAACAGGGCTTTTGGGTCGAAAAATGCTTTTAAAAGTCCTTTATATTAATGAAAGGACTAAATGGACCAAAATGCCCTTGTAAGCTAAATCGAGCGAACGACCCATAAAGGTTGTTCGGAAAAGAGTAGTATGCATAATTAAACACTTAGAACGAGTATACAAAAGTGAAAGATGTGAATTCTTAGTCATTTGACTCTATAATAGTCTTTGCCGTAAAATAATGACTCGAAGGGTAAAACTCGAAGTTTAGGAATTTCCACATTTAATCCATCACACATATAGTTGTGGTGGAAGATTACTTGATAAGAAATATAGGAATACGATGCTAGAAATGAATGAAAGCGATTTTAAGCTTTAAAGTGCTTAAATACCCTTAATGGGTCAAAATAAGCACTTGAGCATAAACGGGTTTTAATTATGTAAGAAACCCGTGATTTGAGATTAACATGATAGGAGTTATTGAAATTATGAATCTCATGAGTTTATAGATCAAATAAACATGTTTGTTTGATAATATCATGAACGGGTCAAAATTTGGTAGAAAGGATAATAAGTCGAAGACTTAAAAGTCAGAAATTTTGTTAATCCGGATGTTGGATTTTAACTCCATTAGATGGAGAATTAAATTACGGACATGTAGGAAAAAGAATCGGGTAAAACGGATTAAAAACGAGATAGTTATGCTCGTTTCCGTGAAATCGGGTTATGCTGGGAATATGCAGCACCAGCAAACAACAATTTGTTGAAAATAGGTCGTGGCGTCGCGCGACGGGGAAGGCCCCAGGCCGTGGCGTGACGCGAGTGAGTGCCAGTTTCGCGAAAATCGTTTATTTTAACCGTTGATGCATTACGAACCCGTTTAAATAGGTTCTAAGTTACGTATGACTAATCCAACTCATGTTTTATGAGTTTCAGGTAAAATTTTAGCACCGGAGGACGATCAAGCACAATGAAGAACCGAACACGATCAAGAAATAAGCTTCCACACGACGTTTCGTTGTTACTTTTAATTGACGAACTTAATTACGTTATGTTCTAAACTTTTAAATTGTAAAAGGTTTTAATAAACCCGTATTTCCGATGTATATGTAATCTTAATTACATGATTGTTTTCGTAAAAGATACGTTAAACCTTGATTTATAAGAACGGGTGTTACACTCAACCACCACCAACCCACCCACCACCTCTGCCGCTATCACCACCCACACCACATGTTCCCTCTCTCACTCTCAATCTCTCTCTCTCTCTCTCTCTCTCTCTCTTTCTAACCTGACCCCCTTTTCATCAAAAGATTTCATAAACCAAAACAAACCCTAGAATCAAACCCCAACTTGTATATTCAAAATCCCCAAATTTTAAAAAGAAATCAAGAACAAATCATACAATACAGTGCTAAGATAGGTGGTCATGGTGGTGGTTCGATGCTCTGCCGCCGCACCCAATAGCAACGACAGTGGTGTAACATCCGTTTTTGAGTGGCGGCAGTGTCAAATATAGGGCTCCGACCAGGAACCAACTTTTCGGCTTATGCCTTTCTCTTGCGCCGACGGTGGTGTAACAGCCATTTTAGGGTTCCGGCCAGGAACAAACCTGTGGTGTAACACCCCGTGTTTTCGTGAAGTCAAAGTCAAGGTCAAAGTCAACGACCGATTTCGCGCAACTTGACTTGTAGTAGATTTCTTTTGTGTGTTTATTTTAGCTGTATTATGTGGAGTAAGTGTCAATAATTACAATAATCGACGTATTTCAATCGCCATCTAATCGACTTACAACTGTGATCTATAGGAAGTAACAATGTGATAAAGTTAACTAAACGATAATCAAACTATGCCAAACAAATCAACATCGAATCGAATCGCAACTCGAACTACGTATTTTAATTACTGTTATACGTGTATGTGTGCCTTATGTGTTACTTGTGCATGCTCATTTATGTTATGTGTGGTAATCAATCGAAACTCGAAACGCAATCGAACTCAATCGAAATCGAACTATGATAATTGGTGGAGAAGAGACAGTGCTCGATATGAGTGGTTGGGATTAAAAGTAATTTGACTAGGAAACCCTATCGTATCGAACCACTTGCAACCGAAATCAAAATATCAAAAATCGTCGCACCGAACACTCGAAATGTGCAACTGATCGATCAGGCTACCAGCCGATCGGACAGGCTGTCCGATCGAGCTGCCTGGCCGATCGGCCAGCACTTTCCCCTTTTGGCATCCTATAAATACCCCTGTCATTGTCATCCTTTCTACTTTTGGAAATCTCTGTCCGACCAGCTCGTGTTCCTCACCTTTTTCTCCGACTCCTCTCGATTCCGGTAAGATTTCGTCCTAAACCTTGTACTTTCTTGATCTACACGCACTCCTACACCTTTCTATCTTTCCAATCTCAACTTTTAACCGTGAAATCATCAAGATTCGAGTATTCTAGGATGATGTCATCAATGGTTCTTGAAGAACTTCATGTTTTGGCCTCAATCCACCAAGAATAACTTGGATCTAGCCAATTTCCACATAAGCAAACAAAGATCTTTCATAGATCTAAACTTATACATGGTGAAAAGGATTGAAAGATGGATTTTCCAACTTTCTTTCAACTCTTTTTCACTCAATGCCTTCAAACCGATAGAAACGGAGCCTGTGCCGGCTTACAAATCACTCCGGTGGTTGCATGGCTCAAGATCCGGATTCTATCCACGAGGTTAACCGATTTCGGGTGAAACGATAAACTCCGTTCTGAACAGTTCGCCAGCCGGATTTGGGTGATTCTTGTCCGACCACGGGAACCAAATAAGGACGAGGGATCTATAGTTCAACTCGTTGTCAAAATAACTCAATAAAACGACAAACAAACAGAACAACCAAGTGTTAGACGAATAGGCTGATCAGGTCAGGATGCTGACCGATCGGACTACTGTCCGAACGGAAAGCCAACCGATCGGATAGTCAGCCGATCGACTGGCCAGCCGACCGGTTAACACATGGTCCCACACTTAATCAATTTATTTTGAAGACTAGTATTGAACGAACTGTTGTTCGATCGAACTACTGTCCGATTGGATTACTCTTCGGATCATGAGATACTATACTTCCACACTTAATCGATTTTTCAACATGTTCGATGCACTAGTCTAACACCTCGAAAATTCACGTCCTATAATGTGTAGACACGTGTCAAATGTTAAACGTGTGAAAGAAATATTATAGAAGGACTAAAGTTGACAAACATGGAAAGTATGTGAATATACGTATTCTAAATGTCAACAGTGAATAAATATACTTCATAATAACCCTACATGATGTTTATAACATCAAACGAATAAATCATGGATCATACGAAGCAAAAAGTGAGAGATTACAAACTACAGGGGCTAAATGTGTCAACATGTTCAATTTATACATCTGAATGACCTTTTGACAAACCCGAAGCTTTGTAAATGTTAATTATGCTCACTAGAATGCACGATATAAATTTCATAAAGTTTCGTTATCGTATGAGAAAGTTATGATCAAATTCGTGTGCGAGGGGTTAAAGTGCAAACATTGAAAGTTAAAACTTTTCGGGTTAACCGGAAGTGTACAGGGACTTGGCAAAGTGGGTATAAGTCCTAAAGCCCTTGTGGATAAATATAAGGGGGTCAAAACGCAAGAAATAACCTCGATTGCCCCTTCGTGAAGCCAAAGGCCAACTTTGCATTAAATAGAAAAATCAAAAATCTGATTTCGCAGGCCAGGCGGCCCGCGTTAGAATCGGCAAAGTGGGAGGCGGGCCGCGTCAGGCCGCCAGTTGCAGAAAACGGGGACAGACCCCTGGAAACGCGCATAATCGATCTTAAACGACATTTTAACATGGTGGGCGACCCCTAAACTGTACTAGGGCACTAGAGACACATGTTAGATGGTTGTGGTCGATCATAGAGTTAAGTGTCAACATATTGTGGTGCTTAAATCCATTATATAAGGCCATGATGTGCAAACAAGTTCTTCACACTTCTTTCTTGCAATCTGATCAATTCTGGAGCTCTCAAGCAGGTCCAAGTGATCATATCTCATGCATAGGACTCTTGTAAGTCTGCTAGTCTTTCTTTAATTGAGTTTAGCTTGTTTAATTAGCTAAAAGTCAAACCGCGTAATTACGGTTTGACTTCGAGATTAGTCAATAATGGCTCAGTCATATCTCGAATTAAAAGTAGTTATAGCTTGGTATTTATGTGGGTAATAAAACCTCAAAAGGGTTTCCCCTGATCACCACTCTAACCAGGTCAAAAGTCGGGTCAAACTAGTTTAGAAAAAGTCAACAGGAAGCTTAAAATGTCATTTATGCATAATTAACATTATAGACCATATACAACCTGTTTGATCATTGTAATAACTTAGTAATAAGTGTAAGAACATGTCTAAACATGTTCCACCCGACAATTTCCTGTTTAGACCCGGTTCGGAACCGAAAGTCACATAGTTTGACTTTCACTTTGACTTTCAGTTCTGACCCGTTAAGGCATGTTTTAGAAATGCCTGAGAGCTTTAATTGGACTAGGTTACATGTTAGTACAACCCTCTGTGATTATACACCTTGGTTCATTAGTTATCCAATTAATATGCATGTTTCCGTTAATTGCTCATATGTTGACCGTTATGCCCTTATTACCTTAAAACGTGATTTATGAAAATGTAAAAGTGTAGAAACCTTAAATACTGATATATAAACTTGTATGCAAAGTTTGACATCAGTTTGACTTGTAGATTAAGAGTTATGCTCAATATCGCAAATTTAAAGCTTTATGTTAATTAAACGGCATAATTAGCGTATAGCCTAGTTAAGCCTACTTTTTGGTATCAAACTTAATACCCACTGATGTAATATATTATTTTGGGATTTTTAAAGATTTTTAATTAATTTTAGGCTGAGCATAACTAGTAGTCGTAGGCTTAATCCGGTAATTGTCGGTTTTGCCCTCACGGGCCATAAAATGAGTTTTACACATCTAAACGACTCCAAACCTTTTGCTACTGATCACATATGATAAATAGATTATTTTAAGCCTTCTGGAAATATAAAAATATCATATTTAAGTATCAAACCCGGAAATGGCCTTTAATCGCCTTATTTAGCGTTTTTAAACGCATAGTATGTATTAAAATCATATTGAACATACCCGGGTTGATACCTACTGATATATGAGGAAAATTATGATATTTTAACAGTAAGCAAAGGTTGATAAACTCAGACTTCAGTTTTGAGCTTTTTCGGCTTATGTGAAATTACCAAAATACCCCTACGGGGCATAGTTTGGTTTAAAATGATAAGTTTCACATATATGCCTTAACTTACTGATATAACTTAGCAAGTGGAGTATATTTACTGATTACATCAGACCTGTAATTCAGTTAAACACTTAAACGCTTTTATAAACTTTTAAATGACCAAACTACCCCTACGGGGCCTAGTTTGTGTTTAAACACGTTTCGGGCATAATGAAAGACACCTTACTGATGTCACAACATATTTGAGACATAATTAACTTAGGAAACCTGTATATAGCTCTTATGAATACCCGTCACGCTTATTACGCGCACGGTTCGGTTTATGTAACAAGTTTACATAAATTAGCCGAAACGGGTCAAACCGTAACGGTTTTATTTCAAAATCCAGAATGTGAATAATAAACCCATATTAAACAAGTCTTCAAACTTGTCGGGTCTGAATCACATTCTATCCGGTCTTCGCTTAATCGTGCGTACGAACCGTATCTTGAAACTAGCCGGTCTAAGCTTAAGCTTAATTAAAGACCCGTTAGGATTCTAATGGGTTATATTAAACCTTCGTTCCAGATTAGGAGAACCAGTAAAAGCTACGTGCATTTTGCTTGTTGTGATTAATACTTACTCAGGTAAATACTTTTAACTTATTTTCCCTATACGGGCTTGGGTTACGGTATATAGCATACCGCTTGATCGGGCATCAAATCTCCACCGTTAAAGTGGGTAGTTGAATAATTTGATCGGCTCGTTTAAACAGTCTTGTTTACTTTACAGCCTTTGGGGGGTTAATGACCATGTCCCGGATATCCTTGGCATCATCTTACGAGATGGCCACGACCTGAGCACGGGATGTAGGCGTACACCTGTCAGTGTATAACTCAATAATGTGGTGTGTCTATTGATCTTTAACCCGGACAAGATCCGGGCTACTGAACGCATAAGTAACATGTAATTCGTTCACAAGATTATAATATTAAATAATTCTCCCAAGTTAAACAAAAATGTTTATGCCACGTGCATCCAAACAAATTTTCAATCATTTTTCAAAATGAGTCAGTTGAATGTATTTACCAGTGTAAACTGACGTATTTTCCCAAAAAGACTGAATGTAGGTACTAAACGAAATTGGCTGGATTGACTCCTTAGCATCAATAAAAAATCTCGCCAGCTTAGGATGCCTGAAGTCTGTTGAACCATTAATATTATTTTGTTTCGATCCTGCTGTGGATAAACTTCCGGATATTGTTACATTGATAAACAATATTAAATTCGGTTGTATCATATTTTAAATTTGCTTCCGCTGTGCATAATAATATTGTGTTGTTTGACTATTACGTTGCCAACCACGTCACGATACTCCCCCACCGGGCTCACCGGTGACACGTGGAAATTGGGGTGTGACAGGTTGGTATCAGAGCCAACTCTGAGTGAATTAAACACTAGCCTTTTGTGTTTAATCTCAGTACACAATAGCACATTCTAAACTTTCGAGTCTAGACATATAACATAGGACAAATTCTATTTTTGTTCATTTTTGTCTTATGCTTAAATTTTATATTTTGTTATTGTTATCTTATGCTTTATTAACAGGAAAATCAAAATGCCTCCAAGATTTTTCCGTAGACAAGGACGAGGAAAGGGGCCAATCACCGCCCCCAACGACAATGAAGCTGGACCGTCTAATGTACGAGCTCCATCTGCTACGGAGAGCGACGATCCACGTCAGAACAGGAGGAACCTGTTCGAGCCGGCGAGACGATCCGTTTCGCACAGCTCTACACCGCCGGTCCAAAACCCTTATGGGCCACAGCCGGATTATGAGTCCAACAATCCGCAGCCCTCCTACATACCACTTCAGCGATCCCTGTCTCATCATTCGTATGGTGACCCCACACCCATCTTTCGAGGCCAATTTAATCCGGCCAATTACTTACCAGAACCCGTGGGTTTTAACCCACTGGGGCCAGACGATCACTTCTCTGGCGATCACGCTGACGACATGGACGAGGATACTGACCCCGTCGAACCAGCTAGTGGCACTCCAAACCATCCGATCGAGATCTCCGACGGATTGTCTTTTCACGGATCACCCTATAGTGGTCCAGACAGCTTCCAAGCCATGTTCACTCGGCACGAGTGGTACTACACACCTTCTCACCACTCGTCGCCGCATGAGCAGCAGCAGCAACAGCAGCAGCAGCATCATCAAGATTCCTCTGAGGATCACCGGTTTGTGGCAGTTACGCCACCCCCTCCACCGCCACCAGTTCAACCGGCACCTCCTCAACCGCCAAGGCGTAGGAGAACTGGTGCACGTATGTCATCACGTGCGGGAGACTTTCATTTCAGCTCCCCACGTCAGTCAAGTGCCAGCCACTACCCGCCACATCAGGAGGACCCACAAATGGGTGGACCTTCCAACCCCGCGATGCCGCAGCCGCCGCCAATGGGTTTTGACAACCCAATCCCAGCGTATACAGGTTCCATGGCATACAACCCGTTCGAGCCGCCAGTTCACAACAACTACGGGTATGCAGAGGCCGACCCCTACTTGGTGGCAGCTAACTACAATGCCCTGCACCCAGAAGGACAATACGGAGCTCCATGGGGAGTTGGGTACCCAACACAAGGGTACCAGATACCACCTAGGCCTATCATACGGACTCAATCGCAGCCGCCTAGGTTCTCCCCACCTGAGCATGAGGAACTCCTTCAGAGGCTGGATCAGGTGGAATGGGAAGTGCACAGGGACCGTAGGGAGAGACAGACTTTCTTCCAAGGATTAGTAGGATTGATCAAAGGGAAGAACAAGAAGGATCATTGAATCCTTCCATTTTCTGTATAAGCCCCTGCATGGGTGTATTTAGTTGTTAAGCCCCTAGGTGGGTATGTATGTGTGATGATTTGACCCCTGCGTGGGTCTGTTTTCCGTTAACCCCTGCGTGGGTATGATGTTTATTTGTTAAGGTCCCTGCGTGGACTAGTTTGTTTGCTTAAAGCCCCTGTGTGGGCAAGTACTTGTTTGACCCCTGCGAGGGTAAGTTTGTTATTTGAAAAGACCCGTTTAGGGCAGTGTATAATATTTTGAATAAATCAATGGAATGTTTGTTTTATAAATTTCATGTTTGCCATTTTGCGCATAAATAATTTATAAATGAAATAAATAAATTAAAATCATTCCTTTTAAATTAATCTGCCTATGTAATTATTTAATTAAGAATCTTAGAGTGTGAAACCTAGCCTCGTGTCAAATATAAGACCGGGCCAAGATGGTAAGACCTGTTTAAAAGATTCAAATCCCTGTTAACATCTTAAAACATGTTAACACTCCTGGCAGAAGTGATTCGTTAAAATCACATGTCATTCTTATACGTATAAGGATTCTTTAGAAGATTCCAAACCCAATTATATGATCTCTGAATCATGGGTTAAGATCATCAATTAAGATGATCATATTATACCATACGTGGTGATATGATGCCTACGGGCCCAGCTCACTTCCATATGAGCCCAAAAGACAGTGGTAGCTATGACTCCCTGTCTGATAAGGGTAATGAACTAGGTTCAAACCTTAAAAGTCTTGATTCTCTGAAATCATAGCTTATAATTTAAATTGTCCATGTGACTAAGCCTTATGTGCTAATATATATTGTTATTGTTTATAATTAGGATAAATTTTAATTGAAATCCTAAATTAATACGATTAATAAGTTAACCAAATGTGGTCTCTGTTTACCATGGTTAACGAGTTACCCTAAGGGGTAATTCCATAATAAACTCCCAAATAAAATATTGTCCTTGTTTTCTGCAACAGTTCAATTCAAATGGCTGACTCAAATGAAATAAATAGCCATACAGTGGAGCAAAATGAGAACGCCCAGATTACATTAACGGGTGCTGAATTAAAAGCGATCATAGACGGCGCTGTTACACAGGCTTTGGAAAGGCAGTGTGAAGAATATAGTGGTACTCGAAGTAGGACCCAATCTACACCACATTCAAAGCCCAAGACACATTCAGAGGCTCATAGCAAGCCTCCTCCCAAAAAGAATGGACCCAAGAAAGATGGTGATGACCGTCAGTCCACCAACCATCAAAGTGTCCCATCTCAGCAATTAGTACTGCATCAAGAACCCCGTAACAAGGGTTGCTCCTATAAGTACTTCGTGTCTTGTAAGCCCAAGGATTTTACTGGGGAAAAAGGGGTCGTCGACTGTATGACTTGGCTGGACGAGATGGACATGGTGGTAGATATCAGCGGGTGCGCTGAAAGGGATATAGTTAAGTTCGTGTCACAGTCCTTCAAGGGTGAAGCGTTAGCATGGTGGAGATCTTTGGTTCAAGCAACCAGAAAAATCCCATTGTACAATATGTCATGGGATCAATTTGTCGCCCTAATCAAGGAAACTTTCTGCCCTCAACATGAAGTGGAGAAGATAGAATCTGACTTTCTATCGTTGGTGATGACGAACCTTGACTGTCAAGCTTACCTGACAAGCTTCAATACGCTGTCCCGGTTGGTTCCTTACCTGGTAACCCCGGAGCCAAAAAGAATCGCTCGCTTTATTGGTGGTTTAGCCCCGGAAATCAAGGCAAGCGTAAAAGCTTCTCGGCCAGCTACCTTCAGGTCTGTAGCTGACATTTCCTTATCCCTCACCCTGGATGCGGTCAGGCAGAGATCGCTGAGGAATAAGGAGGCCGAGAAGAGGAAGCGTGAAGATGATGGTTCACGAAAGTTGAACAAGAAGCACCGTGGGAGCGGTGACAACAAGAAAGGGTCGGAGTCGAGGAAGGATGGGCATAATTATGGTGAAAAGCCCAAGTGTAAAATTTGCAAGAAACAGCACTATGGAAAGTGCAGACTGGAGTCGAACTCTCAGACTCAGTCAAAACCCTTTGCTTGTGGAATTTGCAAGTCCACGGATCACAAAACCCTGGATTGCAAAAAGATAAAAGACGCAACGTGCTACCGTTGCAATGAAAAGGGGCACATCAAGACCAACTGCCCAAAGTACAACAAGAAGCCTGAAGAGGCTAAGAAGACAAATGCCAGAGTCTTCAGAATGGACGCGAAAGAGGCTGTGCAAGACGATAATGTCATAACAGGTACTTTCCTTGTAAATGATGTCTTTGCAAGGGTACTTTTTTATTCAGGCGCAGATAAGTCTTTCGTAGATCATAAGTTTTGTAAATTGTTGAATTTACCTGTCAAAACCTTAAGCGTAAACTATGAGGTAGAGTTAGCAGATGGTACCATAGAAACCGTCTCAACTGTGTTAGATGGATGTGTTATATCCATTAAGAACCATTCTTTTCCTCTGTCTCTACTTCCATTTAAGTTGGCCGGTTTTGACATAGTTCTGGGTATGGACTGGTTATCTCATAACCAGGCCCAAATAGTCTGTAACAAGAAACAAGTGGTAATAAAAACTCCATCTGGGGAATCACTTACCATTCGGGGAGATACCCAGTATGGGCTGCCTGAGCAGGTGACTATGCTCAAGGCTTCCAAGTGTTTGAAGAAGGGGTGTGTCATTTACATTGCGCAAGTGATTATTGATAAGCCTAAACTGAAGACAGAAGACATCCCTGTCATTTCTGAATACCCAGAAGTGTTTCCTGAAGATCTACCTGGTTTACCACCAGATAGACAAGTGGAATTCAGAATCGATATCATTCCCGGAGCAGCGCCTGTTGCTAGAGCACCATACAGATTGGCACCCACAGAAATGAATGAGTTGCGGACGCAGCTAGATGAATTACTGGCTAAAGGTTTCATTAGACCTAGTTCATCTCCTTGGGGAGCGCCAATCTTGTTTGTCAAGAAGAAGGATGGGTCGATGCGTCTGTGCATCGACTATCGCGAGCTTAATAAAGTCACGATCAAGAATAGGTATCCTCTGCCCAGGATCGACGATTTGTTCGATCAGCTTCAAGGGGGAAGTTACTTCTCGAAGATTGATTTGAGGTCAGGCTACCATCAATTGAAGGTCAAGGATGAAGACGTGCACACGACTGCATTTAGGACTCGTTATGGCCACTACGAGTTCCTGGTGATGCCTTTTGGGCTCACTAATGCACCAGCCACGTTCATGGATCTCATGAATCGCGTCTGCAAGCCTTACTTAGATAAATTCGTCACCGTTTTCATCGACGACATCCTCATTTATTCTAAGAATCAAGCTGACCATGAGAAACACCTTCGTTGTATTCTCAAACTTCTACAACAGGAGAAGCTCTATGCCAAATTCTCCAAGTGTGAATTTTGGCTACGAGAAGTCCAATTCCGTGGACACGTGGTTAGTGAGCGTGGTATCCAGGTGGATTCCGCTAAAGTTGAAGCTGTTATGAACTGGCAAGAGCCAAAGACGCCTACAGAGATTCGTAGCTTCCTGGGATTGGCAGGATATTACAGGCGTTTCATTGAAAATTTTTCAAGGATTGCTGCACCCCTAACTTCCTTGACTAAGAAGAAAGTTAAGTTTGTTTGGGGCCCTAAGCAGCAAGAATCCTTTGATATTCTGAAGCAAAAGTTGAGCAACGCCCCAGTACTGACATTGCCAGATGGAATAGAAGAATTTGTGGTTTATTGTGATGCTTCGCACACTGGCATGGGGTGTGTGCTTATGCAGAAAGGCAAGGTGATTGCCTACGCTTCACGACAATTGAAAGTGCATGAAAAGAATTACACCACCCATGACTTGGAGCTGGGTGCCGTTGTATTCGCACTGAAGCTTTGGGGGCACTATCTATATGGTGTCAAATGTGTGATTTATTCTGATCACAAGAGCCTCCAACATCTGTTTAATCAGAAGGAATTAAACATGCGGCAACGCCGTTGGATGGAAACCTTAAATGATTATGATTGTGAAATCAAATACCATCCCGGCAAGGCGAATGTAGTCGCCGATGCCTTGAGTCGGAAAGAAAGGGTGAAACCTATCCGAATCAATGCCAAGCGCATGGAGATAAAGCATAATTTGATGGAAAGGTTGTTAGCTGCACAGAAGGAAGCTGTGTTGGAAGCTAACTATCCAAATGAAAAGTTAGGAGTAACTGAGGAGCAGTTAACTCTTAGCAAAGACGGACTTCTGAAATTAAATGGACGAATATGGGTTCCAATTTTTGGAGGACTTCGTGATGTCATCCTCCAGGAAGCCCATAGTTCCAAATACTTCGTTCATCCTGGAGCTGATAAGATGTACCAGGATCTAAAGGCCAATTATTGGTGGATAGGCTTGAAAAAGTTTGTAGCCACCCATGTAGCTAAATACTTGACATGTGCGCAAGTCAAAGCCGAGCATCAAAAGCCGTCAGGCTTGCTACAACAGCCTGAACTTCCTACATGGAAGTGGGAGACGGTAACTATGGATTTTATTACCAAGTTACCCAAGACACGGAAAGGCAATGATACAATATGGGTTATAGTTGACAGACTGACTAAGTCAGCTCATTTCTTACCCATCAAGGAGACTTATAGCTCCGATATGTTAGCCCAGTTATACGTTGATAAGATTGTAGCCCTACATGGCATACCTGTAGCTATTATCTCTGATCGAGATACTAGGTACACGTCACACTTTTGGAAGAGTTTCCAACAATCTTTGGGCACACGTTTGAATTTTAGTACGGCTTACCATCCTCAGACTGACGGTCAGAGTGAGCGTACTATTCAAACGTTGGAAGACATGCTACGTGCATGTGCGATCGATTTGGGTGGTAGCTGGGATAAGAACCTACCATTGATCGAATTCTCCTACAACAATAGCTACCATACCAGCATTAAGGCTGCGCCTTTTGAGGCATTATACGATAGAAAGTGTAGATCGCCTATTTGTTGGGCGGAAGTTGGAGATGTCCAATTATCAGGACCAGAGATCGTGTTCGAAACGACGGATAAGATTTTCCAGATTCGTGACCGTCTCAAAGCTGCCTGGGATAGGCAGAAAAGTTACGCTGATCCTAAGCGTAAGGATTTTCACTTCGAAGTAGGTGACAAAGTCCTACTTAAAGTGTCACCCTGGAAGGGAGTGATGCGGTTTGGTAAGAAAGGCAAGCTAAGCCCGAGATACATAGGACCTTTCGAGGTTATCGAACGTGTCGGGTCAGTTGCCTATAAGTTAAACTTACCAGAAGAGCTCAGTGGAATTCACAATGTGTTCCACATCTGCAATCTGAAGAAGTGTTTCGCTGATGAATCACTTGTTATACCACATACAGATGTGCATATAGATGAGAGCTTAAGATTTGTTGAAAAACCCTTGTCTATTGAGGATCGACGGGTTAAGAAGCTTCGAAGGAAGCATGTGCCTATTGTTAAGGTCAAATGGGATGCCCGTAGAGGTCCCGAATTCACGTGGGAGGTTGAATCCACGATGAAAGAAAAGTATCCTTACTTATTTCAGTAAATCTCGGGTCGAGATTATTTTAAGGGGGTGAGGATGTAACACCTCGAAAATTCACGTCCTATAATGTGTAGACACGTGTCAAATGTTAAACGTGTGAAAGAAATATTATAGAATGACTAAAGTTGACAAACATGGAAAGTATGTGAATATACGTATTCTAAATGTCAACAGTGAATAAATATACTTCATAATAACCCTACATGATGTTTATAACATCAAACGAATAAATCATGGATCATACGAAGCAAAAAGTGAGAGATTACAAACTACAGGGGCTAAATGTGTCAACATGTTCAATTTATACCTCTGAGTGACCTTTTGACAAATCCGAAGCTTTGTAAATGTTAATTATGCTCACTAGAATGCACGATATAAATTTCACAAAGTTTCGTTATCGTATGAGAAAGTTATGATCAAATTCGTGTGCGAGGGGTTAAAGTGCAAACATTGAAAGTTAAGACTTTTCGGGTTAACCGGAAGTGTACAGGGACTTGGCAAAGTGGGTATAAGTCCTAAAGCCCTTGTGGATAAATATAAGGGGGTCAAAACGCAAGAAATAACCTCGATTGCCCCTTCGTGAAGCCAAAGGCCAACTTTGCATTAAATAGAAAAATCAAAAATCTGATTTCGCAGGCCAGGCGGCCCGCGTTAGAATCGGCAAAGTGGGAGGCGGGTCGTGTCAGGCCGCCAGTTGCAGAAAACGGGGACAGACCCCTGGAAAAGCGCAGAATCGATCTTAAACGACATTTTAACATGGTGGGCGACCCCTAAACTGTACTAGGGCACTAGAGACACATGTTGGATGGTTGTGGTCGATCATAGAGTTAAGTGTCAACATATTGTGGTGCTTAAATCCATTATATAAGGCCATGATGTGCAAACAAGTTCTTCACACTTCTTTCTTGCAATCTGATCAATTCTGGAGCTCTCAAGCAGGTCCAAGTGATCATATCTCGTGCATAGGACTCTTGTAAGTCTGCTAGTCTTTCTTTAATTGAGTTTAGCTTGTTTAATTAGCTAAAAGTCAAACCGTCGTAATTACGGTTTGACTTCGAGATTAGTCAATAATGGCTCAGTCATATCTCGAATTAAAAGTAGTTATAGCTTGGTATTTATGTGGGTAATAAAACCTCAAAAGGGTTTCCCCTGATCACCACTCTAACCAGGTCAAAAGTCGGGTCAAACTAGTTTAGAAAAAGTCAACAGGAAGCTTAAAATGTCATTTATGCATAATTAACATTATAGACCATATACAACATGTTTGATCATTGTTATAACTTAGTAATAAGTGTAAGAACATGTCTAAACATGTTCCACCCGACAATTTCCTGTTTAGACCCGGTTCGGAACCGAAAGTCACATAGTTTGACTTTCACTTTGACTTTCAGTTCTGACCCGTTAAGGCATGTTTTAGAAATGCCTCAGAGATTTAATTGGACTAGGATACATGTTAGTACAACCCTCTATGATTATACACCTTGGTTCATTAGTTATCCAATTAATATGCATGTTTCCGTTAATTGCTCATATGTTGACCGTTATGCCCTTATTACCTTAAAACGTGATTTATGAAAATGTAAAAGTGTAGAAACCTTAAATACTGATATATAAACTTGTATGAAAAGTTTGAAATCAGTTTGACTTGTAGATTAAGAGTTATGCTCAATATCGCAAATTTAAAGCTTTATGTTAATTAAACGGTATAATTTGCGTATAGCCTAGTTAAGCCTACTTTTTGGTATCAAACTTAATACCCATTGATGTAATATATTATTTTGGGATTTTTAAAGATTTTTAATTAATTTTAGGCTGAGCATAACTAGTAGTCGTAGGCTTAATCCGGTAATTGTCGGTTTTGCCCTAACGGGCCATAAAATGAGTTTTACACATCTAAACGACTCCAAACCTTTTGCTACTGATCACATATGATAAATAGATTATTTTAAGCCTTCTGGAAATATAAAAATATCATATTTAAGTATCAAACCCGGAAATGGCCTTTAATCGCCTTATTTAGCGTTTTTAAACGCATAGTATGTATTAAAATCATATTGAACATACCCGGGTTGATACCTACTGATATATGAGGCAAATTATGAAATTTTAACAGTAAGCAAAGGTTGATAAACTCAGACTTCAGTTTTGAGCTTTTTCGGCTTATGTGAAATTACCAAAATACCCCTACGGGGCATAGTTTGGTTTAAAATGATAAGTTTCACATATATGCCTTAACTTACTGATATAACTTAGCAAGTGGAGTATATTTACTGATTACATCAGACCTGTAACTCAGTTAAACACTTAAACGCTTTTATAAACTTTTAAATGACCAAACTACCCCTACGGGGCCTAGTTTGTGTTTAAACACGTTTCGGGCATAATGAAAGACACCTTACTGATGTCACAACATATTTGAGACATAATTAACTTAGGAAACCTGTATATAGCTCTTATGAATACCCGTCACGCTTATTACGCGCACGGTTCGGTTTATGTAACAAGTTTACATAAATTAGCCGAAACGGGTCAAACCGTAACGGTTTTATTTCAAAATCCAGAATGTGAATAATAAACCCATATTAAACAAGTCTTCAAACTTGTCGGGTCTGAATCACATTCTATTCGGTCTTCGCTTAATCGTGCGTACGAACCGTATCTTGAAACTAGTCGGTCTAAGCTTAAGCTTAATTAAAGACCCGTTAGGATTCTAATAGGTTATATTAAACCTTCGTTCCAGATTAGGAGAACCAGTAAAAGCTACGTGCATTTTGCTTGTTGTGATTAATACTTACTCAGGTAAATACTTTTAACTTATTTTCCCTATACGGGCTTGGGTTACGGTATATAGCATACCGCTTGATCGGGCATCAAATCTCCATCGTTAAAGTGGGTAGTTGAATAATTTGATCGGCTCGTTTAAACAGTCTTGTTTACTTTACAGCCTTTGGGGGGTTAATGACCATGTCCCGGATATCCTTGGCATCATCTTACGAGATGGCCACGACCTGAGCACGGGGTGTAGGCGTACACCTGTCAGTGTATAACTCAATAATGTGGTGTGTCTATTGATCTTTAACCCGGACAAGATCTGGGCTACTGAATGCATAAGTAACATGTAATTCGTTCACAAGATTATAATATTAAATAATTCTCCCAAGTTAAACAAAAATGTTTATGCCACGTGCATCCAAACAAATTTTCAATCATTTTCCAAAATGAGTCAGTTGAATGTATTTACCAGTGTAAACTGACGTATTTTCCCAAAAAGACTGAATGCAGGTACTAAACGAAATTGGCTGGATTGACTCCTTAGCATCAATAAAAAGTCTCGCCAGCTTAGGATGCCTGAAGTCTGTTGAACCATTAATATTATTTTGTTTCGATCCTACTGTGGATAAACTTCCGGATATTGTTACATTGATAAACAATATTAAATTCGGTTGTATCATATTTTAAATTTGCTTCCGCTGTGCATAATAATATTGTGTTGTTTGACTATTACGTTGCCAACCACGTCACGATACTCCCCCACCGGGCCCACCAGTGACACGTGGAAATCGGGGTGTGACAACTAGGAAGTGCCACCCGATCGAACAGCCGTCCGATCAGGTGAACACCCTGCTGAGAAATCGTCATGGTTGTTCATGCATGTTGTCCGATCGAACAACATTAGTGTTCGATCGATCAGCTAACCGACCCACTACACCATACTTTACATTTCATTTAAAGTTGTTGACTATTGTTGACTTGCCAACCGATCGGTCAGCAAGCCTTTGACTTGTTGCCCTGTCCGATCGAACACCTGTCCGATCCAAAGCAAATCACTACGACTCATTAAAATACCTAGCCGATAGGGTTGCCGGCCGATCGAACAGCCGTCCGATCGACCAACCTGAAAGGTAAAGGTACTTCAATGTTTTCAAATGCTACAACGAAAACTTCAAAAGTCAAGCCATCATACACAAACACATCCTTCTCAAAGGAAGAAACAATCCACTCGAACAGTCATCCGATCGGCCTACCGACCGACCGGACAGCGGTCCGAGCGGACTGTCAACCGAACGGTCAGCCGTCCGATCGAACTACCGTCCGATCGACCAGCTGTCCGACTCTCCAACACTTGCTTTTCGTTTTACGCGTCACTTATCGTTATGCTATTAATCCATTCAGGCTAACTTTACTCGCTAAGCGCTCCCTTCAATCCATCAACCGCTGTGAGTATATTCGAACCCTTTTTGCTTTATGCACTTTTGGGTGTTACATACGTTACAACTATTCAAATCACATCAAACACACTACTCAATACTATTTGAACGCTAACCGTTAATGCATGTTATACGTGGCTTATGAATGCTTGTTTGTTATGTTTACACATGGAATGCTGTCTACCTGCCTTAGCAACGATAGTACTATAGTTTGGACTCAGCACCCGTTCACACGGGGGTTGTTAAGGACAATTACTTGCATGGATTACGGTGGTAATCATGTATTGCGAACTGCATTTGGCAGTCAACCCGCAGTCATTGGTATCGATGGATCTATGTCGATAACTAACGTGCTTCATTTCACTATGTGTACGTGCTGGTTATGCGTAAACGAATTCGAACTCTATATGCTATTATCAAACTTGTATGCTCACCTTTACATTATATGTATTGACTTTATTTTAACGTATGTGACAGGTGCTTAGGATGCACACATGATAGGAAGTTGAAGCTAGAATAAAGCTTTAGAGCCCAACAAATAGTTGTCTGTAGTAATTGAATCAAGGGTATCTAGAAGCAGATAAACAAATGTTCTATTTAAATCTGAGTAGTCGGAACAGAATTATTTGCCTAGATTTTATCTGTAATAATTTGTTTACTGTTTGAGACATGGTATCGGACATGTTATTTAAATTGAATAGTAATGATAATTGTTATGGAAACTTCTGGACAATCTGTTTCGCTCAGTGCCATGCCCCGATGTTTCCGCCATCGGTTGGGGTGTGACATGTGGGGCTTAGGGTGGGGTGGCTGTGGTGGTGGTCGTCCATGCTCATGTGGAGTGGGCGGGAGTGGCTGATGGTGGTGATGTCGGCTAGTGGTCAGGTGGTAGCGGTTGGTTGTGGTGATGGTGTTTGTTAATGATGGAGAGGAGAATGAGTATAGAGAGAGAGAAGAAAAGTCAAGAGTGTGTTTTCTGTGTTTTGTTTTTATATATATAAACTCCATCCTATCTTTAATGTTTTTAAACAATAAAGAATAAAGGGTTAATTAAAAGAAAAATGAAATGACTAAAATGCCCTTGGCAGACTTAACACATATGGATGGAGTTAAGTCAGTTGGACCAAAATGACAACGATGAAACCTTTTTGGATCCAGATGATAAAAATGAAACTTTTGGACTAAACTGCCAAATTGGCCCAAACCATAGGGACTAAAATGGCAATTAACTCTTAAAAATATTATCATAGTTTAAACATTAGTTGATGATATGCTATTATAATATTTAGAAGTCACAAAACTTAATATTTCATATATTAAAGACTCCAAACCAAAACACTTCTATAAGAAAAAAACAATAAATGTTCGAGTTTTTTTCGGGTTACGTGTTTCGGGTTTTTCGGGTTGGGTTGTTAGGGTTTTGGCCGAAAAAAGTGACCCGATAACCGAACCATTTAAAGTACGGTTTGGTCCGGTTTGGGTTTCTTGGGTTCGGGTTTTTCAGGTATTTACTAATTTGGGTTCGGGTGGCTTAAATTCGGGTCAGGTAGGTTTCGAGTTTTAGATAAAAATAAACGACCCTAATAACAAAGCCCAACTAAGTCAATTTTATAAAATTTAAACTACTACAAATACCAAATGGGGGAATAGTGCCAGGCAGCTGCCTGACACTCCCCCATTGGACCAACCTAATTTTAGATTAATTTTATTTCCAGTTTAAAATTACACTTTCGTCCTTTGTTAAAAATTACGGTTTAGCCCCCAGCTCAAAATAAAATTATAATCTTGCCCCTAGCTCAAAATTACGTTTTTTCCCTCGGTTCAAAACCTAACTTTTACTTTTGTTCCCAGTTTAAAATTACGGTTTCGCCCTCCGTTTAAATTATGTTTTCCCCCAGCTAAAAATAAAATGTTGTTTTTCCCTCTAGCTCAAAATTACGAATCTGCCCTCAGATCAAAATTACGCTTTTGCCCACCGTTCAAAATGAAAATATGTTTTCCCCCTAGCTAAAAATTATGATTTTGCTCTCAGTTTAAAATTTACCAAATGGGGGAATAGTGTCAGCCAGCTGCCTGGCACTCCCCCATTGGACCAACCTAATTTTAAATTAATTTTATTCCCAGTTTAAAATTACGTTTTCGTTCTATGTTTAAAATTACCTTTTTGCCCCCAGCTCAAAATAAAATTATACTCTTGCCCCTAGCTCAAAATTACAATTTTGCCCTCGATTGAAAACCTAACTTTTACTTTTGTTCCCAGTTTAAAATTACGGTTTCGCCCTCTGTTTAAAATTACATTTTTCCCCCAGCTAAAAATAAAATGTTGTTTTCCCCTCTAGCTCAAAATTACGATACTGCCCTCAGCTCAAAATTACGCTTTTGCCCACCGTTCAAAATGAAAATATGTTTTTACCCCAAGCTAAAAATTATGATTTTGCTCTCAGTTTAAAATTATGATTTCGCATCCGGTTCAAAATATAATTACGATTTTGCCCTCTGTACAGCCATACATGTCATGAGAGAGAGGCCCAAAATTACGGTCATATCATCGTTTTTTTTTTCCATAGCAAAATTATAGTAGTCGTTTTGTAATTGATTGAGAATTATTCGGCCATCGCCCCGCAACGCGGGCGGGGCATCTACTAGTTGAAAAGCAAATCACAATAAATTTGCCAAAAAAGTAGTTTATAGAAATAACATGGACCAAGGTCTCTATATATTTATATAAGATGTACAAAACCTAACTCTAGCCCAAGCCAAGACGTATGCCCATATAGCCCGGTACATGAAAAAGCGCAAAAAAAGACATTTCAATTCCACCCTCAAAGCCCTAGCTTACTTCCTTTTTTTTCATTTCAGTTCACTTCGGAAACCGGAACCAAAACCAAAACCGATATTGAAACCGCTCTAGAACCAACATGAACCGACATGTTGTAACCAAGTTACGAACCTATAATTTGAAACACATTAAATCAAACCAATCCAAGCCCGTTACAACCCGCGTTCAAACCCAAACAATCAAAACCAACCCAACCATTTCCCCTTCAAAACCTAGCTTTGACCAAGTCTGCCCGAAAACCATAACCCGTTTGAGTAAAACAAAACCCGGTTTTCACACCTCTAAAATATAAAATACTAAACACCCTAACCCAGCCCAAAACCCCAATAAAAAAGCCCAATAAAAAGCCCAATAAAAAGCCCAAAAACCACCTTTTTAATTTACACTCACATCCACTCTTCGTCTCTCTCACCGAAACCCTAACCCTAACCGCCGTCTCTGCAACAATGCCGCCGAAGTTCGATCCGTCACAAGTCGTCGACGTCTACGTCCGCGTGACCGGCGGCGAAGTCGGAGCCGCGAGTTCACTCGCTCCAAAAATCGGTCCACTCGGTCTCTCACCGAAAAAAATCGGAGAAGACATCGCAAAAGAAACCGCAAAGGACTGGAAAGGTCTCCGAGTCACCGTTAAACTCACCGTGCAAAACCGTCAGGCGAAGGTCTCCGTTGTGCCGTCCGCCGCCGCGTTAGTCATCAAAGCGCTAAAAGAGCCGGAGCGTGACCGGAAGAAGGTGAAGAACATCAAGCACAGCGGTAATATCTCGCTTGATGATGTTATTGAGATTGCGAAGATTATGAGAGCTAGATCTATGGCGAAGGAGTTGCAGGGGACTGTGAAGGAGATTTTAGGAACGTGTGTTTCGGTTGGATGTACTGTTGATGGAAAGGATCCGAAGGATTTGCAGCAGGAGATTGCTGATGGAGATGTTGAGATTCCTCAAGATTGAGTGGAGATTGTTATGAAGGTTTGTTAGTTTTTTGTTTTATGTTATTGTTTGTTTTGGTTTTGATCTGGATATTTATGAATCTCTAGGTTTATCATATTGACAGTTTTATGAATGAATTTGGGGATAAATTGTCAGATTGTTTAAAGTTTCACTTATAATATATCATATATTCTATACATGTGTCTCATTACCTGATATCTAATTTTGTTTGGGAATAGTGTGATGCATATCATGTATTTTACTATTATATTATGAGTTGATTTGATCTGGAATTTTATAAACATTTATGTTTATCATGTTGACAGTTTTAATGAGTGATTTTGGGGATAATTTGTCGGATAGTTCAATTGTTGAGTTTAACTGATATATCTGTTTTTAGTTGATTTTGTTATGTTAGATAGTTTTATGATATAACATGTTTTTCACTGTGTATATACTAACATTAGGGTTTATGAGATCATAATTTATTGCATGGGATGGAGAAGTCTAGATTTTGTTGGATTCAGTGGAGATAGGTGATTTGAAAAGGTTTGTTAGTTTTTTATTTTGTGTTTTGTCAAGCTCAAGGTTTAAAAAACGGAAACGAGTTTCGAAGCGTTTTCCTTCAAAAATAAATATAAAAATTTATATATCTTATAAAAATAATAATACTAACTAAGGGGCTGTTTGGCAACATCTGAATGGTTAAGTGCCGAACCAGAAGAGGTCTGAACCATTAAGTGCTGAACTAGTAAGATGTCTGAATCATTAAGAGCCTGTATAATGCTTAACCGTTCAGAGGCAAATGCCCGACCAATTCAGATTAGAGCTTTTAACCATTCAGACTTTGTATAAATCTTAACCATTCAGAGGCAAATCGCAAATGTCTGAACCATTCAGACATCTGCTCGTGAAACAAACAGTTTGAAGTCTCTGAACCATTAAGTGCTGAACCAGTAAGAGGGTTGAACCATTAAGAGCCTCATTAAAAGGTAAACAAACAGCCCCTAAATTTATAATCAAATTCATGAAAAACACACATAAAAAGACATAAATTGCTTGAAATTGACACAAATAGTCAAAAACATCAAAACCAAATATCAGAAACCCCTGAGGCACACCTAAGGCACCGCCTTTTTAGTGTCTTAGCCCCTTTCAGGCGCCGCCTTTTTAGTGTCTCAGCCCCTTTCAGGCGCACGTACAATAGAAACCCCCTGTGGCGCGCGCCTCAGAATTGTTTTTGGGCGTTTTGTCTTGAGGCACGCTTTAAGGCGCGCATGGTCAAGCCCCATAACCCCCATAGATGTGGGGTGATACAACACGTGGCAAATGTGTAAGAAAGGGGGTTATAGCCGAGAAACCAGGCACGTATGTATAAATATGTGACTGAGAGAGAAACCAATGTATGGCGCTGCTATGCGTATCACGGCCATCAAAAAATTCAACCCATAGCGCCCGGGGGCGGTGCCTTGGCGCTATGGGGCGCCACGCCCGAGATGGAGCCCGGGCCGCGCTCGACTACAAATTGCCCGGTCTGGACTTTTATAAGTTTCTAGTTTTCTGACAGTTTTATGAATAATTTTGGGGATGTTTTTTCAGATTGTTCAAATTCTGAGTTTTAATCACATACATGTTTTTCGCTACTTGTTAGCAATATGTGTTGGTGAATAATGTGATGTTGCATCTTCTTTATATCAACATGATAAGGAATGTGAAAGAGACTTAGCTATTTTTGAAACTGGCCTTGTATATTCATATCAACTACTTTATGAATTATTTTTGGGACCTTTTGTCAAATTGTTTAGTTATTGTGTGGTGAATAGTGTTATAAGTATTAAACTTTACAGTGCAGTTAGATGTGGTTAATAGGAATAGATTACGATTAAGAGCCGTATATCATCTTTTTACCATTATTGAAACTGTATTTTTAAAAGGTTTTGATTTCTAGTTTTCAGATTCTGATCACTGGTTTTTGGTTAATTTTGTGCATCTTGTTATTTGAATATCTGGACTCCCATTGCAATTTTGTGCTTTACATTTGATAATTTAAAGCTTCTTAATGCGCTGTTTGACTTTTTTGAGGTCAACCTTTTGCGATTGTTGATTGAAGTGTATCAACAGTTGGCTACATATCAATAAAGTGATAGTAGAAACATCTTATTTCATGACTGGAAATTTCTTAAACGGCCTGATACACATGAATACAAAAATTAAATCATGTTTTGACTTATTGTATAGTGTTTGGTTTGACCTATTCAACATGGTTAATTAAATTGGTTGTGTTGACGATACTTTTACGCCATGCTTAACGTCCTTATTTGAAACCATGTAACACTTGTACAACTTGTTAACCTGTCAACCTGGTTGATGCATTTAGATGAATGTGTTGAAATGGTCGTGCTGGTGTTATGATATTTTAAGTGAGTTTGGGTCGTGCTCATGTCAACCTATCAATTTGACACAATTGACTCCCCTTTGCATCTAGTTGTTTAAAATAATGTAGTTTTTGGTCTCGATCACTTACCTGAAAGGCTGAAAGATCGAACTTGGACAGTCACTAGGGGTATACATGGGTCGGTTTTAAGCCCAATCCGAGCCCAAGCCAGCATATTATGTTTGTGGTTTTACAAAACCGATTGGTTTTGTAATTCGATTATCAGTTTGACTTCAGGGTTTGGTTCGGATGGATCAGATCTACAGTTGGGCTTGAAATGTTTGTACCAAAAAAACTGGCCCAAACTATAAAACTATGATTATAACTTTTTGTTAACCACTTATTATTGAATCTGAGCATAAAACATTTGGTTCCGTTTAATGAATTTGGGCCATAGATTCAATAACAAACATTTTAACAAGTTCAGTTTCTATGTTGTCGTTTTAAAATCAGGTATACATACCAAAATCGAACTGTAATTAATAAAAGTTTGGGTTGGCTTGTTGGTTTAATTTTGTTCGTTAATTTGGTTTCGGTTTGATTAATCGTTTTTTCATCCCTAACCGTAACATGCACACATATGTTTGATTATTGGTTTATTGTTGAAGTAAGATCTTGTCGGTTCTTTGGTCCAATCCATGTATAATCGATGTTAGGCTGGGCAAACAAAACCCAAATGGGTTATTTTGGGTAATTTAAAAAATGAGAAGTCATAACCAGCAGAACAACAATCAATTCAAAACGAAAACAAACACTACCCAACGAATCATAAATCACTCTAACGGCCCATACGGGCGGTATCGAGTTCTGTTGGTTAACACAAGATGTAATCAGACTCCTACTAAACTCAATCACACTATTCTCCCCAACCGCAGCATATTCCGTCAACTCTCGGAATCATCGATTCCGTCATCCTCACCGTCAACTACCATTCGCCGGCATCCACCGCACTCGACTCAATCACCACCTCACTCGCCGATCAAACCTCCATCGCCGTCGTGGACGACGACGGCATCCTGATCAGCGAAAGCTTCCCCTTCACATTATCCTATTGCGACGAAACAGCTGCGGCACTTAACCATTCAGCAATCGCGACACTATCCGCAGGCGATTTAATGGCGTATATCGACTGCGGTTGGCCGCCTGAGGATATAATCAAATTGGTGGAGACAAGGTTGAAACAGAGGAATTTGAAAGGGATGTTGGAATCGTTTTCGGTTTATTTTTCTGAAATTAATGTAAATAGTAAGCTGTGTGCAACTTTATCATCATCATCTGATGATGAAATGTTGAATTCGCCAGTGAGTGTGAAGTCTGGGAGGTTTAGTAGGTCGAGTAGCTACTCGGATAGGATAACGCGGATGGCCAAGGCGATAATGTGCTATCCCGGGAGCTCGTTGGTGGCGGTTATGATCCAAGCGATCGCGCACTGGGTTAGCTATGTTTGGGTGATTGAAGAGGATTAGTATTGGACATGCCTTGACATTAGTCTCAACTCTCAAGTTCCATGTCCAATGATGGACTGATGTAAGTTGCAGTTTTTTATTTTTATTTTATTTTATTTTTGATTTGGCATTTGATGGTGTCATGGTACCGGTGTAAATGTTGGTTCTTGCTCGGTGAGAAAGAGCCAACAACTGTGGAAGAGAAGCAATACAACGGCCGATGGTCGATATTCAAAGTCGTCAAACTAAAGAGCCAACAACTGTGGAAGAGAAGCAATACAACGGCCGATGGTCGATATTCAAAGTCGTCAAACTAAAGACAGCAGCGGAAATATTTTCACTTTAAGATGAATTGCGAATTTATTAACGAATAATCTAAGATACACTTGCGAATGAAACCAGCTATTGTAGCTGCTTAACGGATGCTGGGTACAATAGGTTCATGAAATCCCCAACGAATGGCTAAGAAACTAATTTAACTATTACAACTTTGTTGCAAGTTAAACCTTCATAAAATACATAAAACAATACAATGTTTATGTAGCTACGGCCACTATGGTAAAACCATATAGGAATAATCGATGGTTCTTATTTTTTTTTATTTTTATTTTTTTTATGAGTAAATTACGTTTTTGACCCCTGTGGTTATATCACTTTTACTATATTAGTCAAAAATAAGAATTTTTAACATATCTGCCCTTATGGTCTCTATAACTAACCATTTTAGCCCCTAAGTCTAGAGATCATGGGGGCCAAAATGGTTAGTTATAGAGACCATGGGGGCCAAAATGGTTAGACTTAGAGGCCAAAATAGTTAGTTATAGAGACCATGGGGGTAGATATGCTAAAAATTCTTATTTTGGGCTAATATAGTAAAAGTGATATAACCACAGGGGCCAAAAACGTAATTTACTCTTTTATTTATTTATTTATTTATATTTTTAGCATATCATGCCCAAATCCATCTTGACCTAAACCCATCAATCCATCATAACCCACTTCTTAATAAACCCATCCTAATCCATTACCCAAACCTGACCAACCCACCCATTTTGCCACCCCTAATCGATATGTATCTACTAGAGATTTGAAGTTGTCACCTATGTTTTATCTTTGCGAGCTCTGTTGTTCTTTCATCTCCATATATTGTTTCAAAACACTTGTTAGTTAAACTGCCATTTCTGACCCAAGCGATTTTTTTTTTTTCATATTTTCATTCAAGATTTAGTTTAGGGTTTCCATAAGTAATAATATTTAGTAGAGTAAATTTGACGGACATCCGAATTAAAACCTCACCATTACCATTTTAACCACTACTTGCGATGTTACTTGTAGTATCAAAACCACTAGAGATGTGATCATGATGGTGATGATGATTAGAAAGTAAACTCTCTAGTTCTTGATAATTTTTTTTTTTGACATAGGTTGAGAACACCCTATGTATTCGATCAAACCAGATAAAAGTGCTTGTAGGAATTGGAGTATAGAAAATGGAGAAGTTAACACTCTTCTTAGTGAGTGAAGAAACGCTGGTTCTAATATGCGTGGGTTAGAACCAAAAAGGTAGTCTCGACAGGGGTTAATCCTTAATTACTTCTAGATTGACGACTGATGATGTTTTGAGAGCTAACTTGCAAAACAATAATACCGTGAAGCTTGTTACGCGTAGGAGATTGTGGAATCTTCTCGTAACCACCTTTCGGCGTGAGAATGAGTATTGCTCAAAAGAGAATAAATCAAGTGTGTGTTAAGAGTTTGAGAATTTGAACCCTTAAACATATGTTATAAGGTTGGTATTAATAGCCAAATAGTGTGGAGAAAGAATTGAGCTAATGGGCCTTGGGCGAGACGTCGCTCACAAGGAATATCCGTTTTGTCCCCTCTGACAAAACAGGTAGTGTGTGCAAAGGTGGATGGACGTTGGCGCACGGTGGTTGGTGCCGCATGGCCTGCCGTGTGTACTTTTTGCTGAGTCTGTCATCAGCTGTGAGTGAAGATCATTGAGCAGTGAATAGTGCACGCTGATTGGCTACACGACATTGTCCAGTTATACTATTTGTCTCCTGCACGATTAATCATCGTGGGAGTTGCATGGGCAGAACCTAGCACACACCGATTGGTTGCAGGCTCCAGCCACTTGTACATGTACTTTTATGAGTTTTTATGGTTGTGCGTATAGTTGTGACACCTGCGCAGGAACCTTGGAAAAGCTGAGTGTTGCTATGATTAAGTGTGGGTATGGTCCTATGCGTGCATGGCTTGCGCGGTATTTGGGACCATACCCCTATGCGGTCGCCTGTCATGAATTTTCCGGGTGCGGTTCCCCTGGCTGAGGTTGCGTACCAAAGAAAGAGATCTCATGAAAGTATGTATATCCAACATGTCTTTTCCACAATAAACTCTGTATCAACCGATAATCAGATTACACGCGAGTGGCGCACTATGCATATAAAGCAAGATGCTTTTTTAGATGCCAGAAATCAATTCCTGGCCGACCACCAAAGGTTTGTTGCAGCGCAAACTCAGCTTTCGGAGGCGTAAGCTAAGTTTGCCTAAGATAAAAGGACCATGGAATGGGCTGTGATTGGTGCCAAGAAGAGAGCTGAGATGAATGAAAATGAGTTTTTGGACGCGCGCAAACAGTGTATTGAAACTAGTAAAAAAGATAACGTTTTCTTGCATGGGGTTTGTGAGGAGAAAGCCAACTTGAAAGCGTAGAACGACATCATTCACAGAAGAAACAATGAGCTACATGAGTTGATTGATGAGGCGAGATCCCATCCTGAGCGAGCTGAACAAAGGGAAGTTGAGGCGAAAACGCTCGTGGTTGAGAAGGACACAAAGATTCCTGGGCTCAACAAGAACCTTACCGAGTATAAAGCTGTTGTTAACTGCTTGGCCGCACAAAACAAAGATTTAATGGCCAAGCACGTTGAGATTGCTGAGCTGAAAAAGGAGGTTAGCGGAGAGTCGAGAGAAGTGTGATTCTTTAGAGATTAATGAAGGTGAACAGAGGGCTCGCGTTGATGCCGCTGAAGAGAACTTAGCCACTGCTTACTCTCAACTAAATAATATCAAGAAGGTCTTCGCTGATACGACGGCTTAGCTGGAGGCGATGAAGATTAATAATATGTGGATGCAACAGTGTGGAGTTGCGCGTGTAAGTAACTCGTCTCTATAGTCCTTGTTGAATCTCTCTTGATCTTGTGCATGTTGCCAATGTGGTACTAAACTCTGTCGAGCTTGATAACATTGTGGCGGTGTTAACTGTTGTCGCGTGCCGCAATGGTTACAAAGACGGCTACCAAGAATGTGTAGCTCATGTCAGGGAAGCGTTGAGAGTTGAATAGGATGATCGATACTCTGACGTGCATGACATATATACGCAAGGAGAGCTGGACTCTCCCCAAAAAGCGTATGACAGCATGCGCCTCCATGTGATGGACCTTATGATTGCTGCTTTACAAAGCGAAGACTTTGTGAACTGGTTGAAGGTGATATTCGAACCATCAAATAATGAAGATGATGGCCGCGAAGGTGATGAAGGCACCTCCAGAGTTTGAGGCGATCCGACATGTGCGTCGTGTATGGGCTACGAGCCCTTATAATTGCTATAGGATTCCAAAACAAGTACCACTCCCGCTGCTTTTGTTAGAGTGGGGGTTTAAACTATTTGGCCGGCCTGCGTGCCGATGATTTGGCCCCTGTGGGTATGAATAAGTTCTCACCTTTTCGCGACCTTTGTTGGTTGTGAGGCGTATGTATATATTAATTTTGAATGTAAACTATTGTCTACAATATTTGCGTGTGTATTACTACTTTGTGCATATATCGCGAATGAGAATTGGCCCAAGTGCATGTCATAGGATCCTTCCCATTTTGGGGCAAGCTTTCCCGGGTGCTCTGCGTTAGAGGCTTCATTGTCGCGGAAGACGTAATTTCCAGAGTTGAAAGTACAAATGCGAACATGCGCATTGTTGTACTTTTCTAGCTTGGACTTATACTTGCTTCATTTATGGTCACGTACTCGTGCCATTTGTCCAATAAGTCCATGTCTAGCCGACATTCAAATTCGTTGTTGATGCATTTTACTACGAGGATGCACGTTGATGGGAGACCGATTTTGGCGGGAATAACTGCTCCAGAGCCATAGGTTAGGCTAAAGGGTACCATTACTGGTGTTAGGTAGGGTCTGATGCACCCAAAGGATACTTGGCAACTCATCGACCCACCCTCGTCGTTCAGTCCCGAGCCTTGCTCAGATTCCATCAACAACACTGCGGTTGACGCGTTCAACCTGGTTGTTCCCTTGCGAGTGTCCCGTGGATGTAAAGATGTGCTCGATGTTTAAGCCGGCTAACCATTTCTCCAAGTCTTCGTGTGTGAAGTTGGTGCCATTATGTGTGGTGATGCTCATTGGGAGGTCGAATCGGCAAATGATATACTCCCTTATGAACTTCTTGATCACAAGGGCTACCCACTTGGTAAAGTACTCGACAATGAGGATGATGAATTTTACTGCGTCTGGGGCTTATGGGAATGGGCCCACTGGATCGATGGCGTATTGCTGGAAAGGATAGACTGTGGTAACAGGAACCAACTCGTTCTTTGGGCGCATGTCTCTGAAAAGAGTCGCATTTTCGCAGCTCCTTGACGGCGTCAAGATGCATCCCTCGCCAGTAATGTCCGACATTTATCACTTTTGCCATCACCATGCGTGGTCCCGCATGAAGGCCACAAATACCTTCGTGGATCTCACGAAAGAGGTAGTTGGCATCTTGAGAATCTACCCAGCGCAAGAGTGGACCCATGAAAGATCTCTAATACAGAATTCCATCAGACATCTGATATTGCAGGGCCTTGTGTTGGATCTTTTTGGCCTCAACTTTGTCTTGCGGGAGGGTACCGAATTGCAAGTAAGTGATGAAGGGTGTCATCCAAGGTGGTGACCCCATTTCGATTATATTCACTTGGCGTAAGGAGACGAATGGAATTTTTTAGGACCCTGATCAGTGTATATTAGATACATTTTATTCTATATTTATTATAATATAAATGCATCGATAAAGATATAAAATATATTATTTTAAAGAGTTCTTATATATTGTAGGTTATAAATAAAAATGTATCGTAATGAAAAAATATAGTTAATAAATGTTTCTTAGAATTAATTGAAATTTACAATTCAAAAGAAAAGAAACATGGGGTTTTGATACTTAATTTTTTTTTTTTTTTTGAAACGGTATTGATACTTAATTAATTATTGAGTTAAATGTCATTTTAGTCTCTCTGATTTGTGTCATTTGTCAGTTTAGTCCAAAAGTTTGAAATGTTGCCATTTTAGTCTAAATTATCATTTTAGTCCACTGAGTTAACTCCATCCTTTTATTCTATTAACTAGAAGAACATTTCGGTCATTTTATATGTAATTCTGTTAACTAGAAGGGCAATTCGGCCATATAAAATGATCGGATTACCCTTCTAGCTAACAGAAAAAATGAACGGAATTAACCCAGTGGACTAAAATTGTAATGCTTGAAAATATTTGGACTAAAATGGCAATGTTTCAAACTTTTGAACTAAACTGACAAAATGACCCAAACCGCAGGGACTAAAATGGAATTTAACTCTTTAATTGATTTATATTTAGGTCACGAAACATAATTTATAAAATTAAATCAGCCATCGTCATTTAACCAAATGTGATGCTGACGTGCTTTAAGGCAAGTAATATGTTTGAATTCTTTTACTTGTTGGAACATGTGAACTTATATTTATCAATCTTGATAGAGTTAATTACTATTTTCCGTCCCTGTGGTTTGTCAAAAATCACTATTTCAGTCCATTAGTTTAAAAATTGTGATTTCAGTCCCTGTGGTTTCACTTTCGTAACCATTTCAGTCCACCTCCGTTAACCCCATCCATTTATTCTGTTAAGTATAGAAGAATTGACCATAATGCCCTTATTAATAAAAAACAAAGAGATATCTAAATGAGTTAATTACTGTTTTCGTCCCTGTGGTTTGTCAAAAATCACTATTTCAGTCCATGTGCTTTCACTTTCGTAACCATTTTAGTCCAGTCTCCTAACACCGTCTATTTTACCGTTAAGTTTTTAATGAAATACCTAAATTACCCTTGTGTTAATTAAATAAAAAAAACTACGGAAATTTAAAAGATTGTATTCTAGGACCCAATTATTAAAACACAACCCCACGCTATGCTACCCCACCCCAGTCCATCCCTGCTCTCATTTCCGGCAAAAGTTTCCTAGCAACATCAATTAACATAATAACTTTGAAAAATAATGCTTACCTGGACATTTTCTCATTCTAAAATCCAAAATTAAAATTTTGAAACCATATATGTAAAAATTAGTGCCAGACTTCTACTTCTACTGAAGTCATGGTGGGTCGAACCCTACAATCCAATTTAAGTCCATATGTCATATAACAATAAAATCATATAAATCCAATAATAAAATCATATAAGTCCATATTTAATTAAGTAATTTAGGTATTTCATTAAAAACTTAACGGTAAAATAGACGGTGTTAGGAGACTGGACTGAAATGGTTACGAAAGTGAAACCACAGGGACTGAAATCGCAATTTTTAAACTAATGGACTGAAATAGTGATTTTTGACAAACCACAGGGATGAAAACAGTAATTAATTCATTTAGATGTCTTTTTGTTTTTTATTAATAAGGGCATTATGGTCAATTCATGTGTACTTAACAGAATAAATGGATAGGGTTAACGTAGGTGGACTGAAATGGTTACGAAAGTGAAACCACAGGGACTGAAATCGCAATTTTTAAACTAACGGACTGAAATAGTGATTTTTGATAAACCACAGGGACGAAAACAGTAATTAACTTTCAAATAGGAACTGAATGAACAGACTAAATGAACAGTAGACTAAGGGGTATTTTAGGGTTTCACATACAAGAACACCGCTCGGCGGTGGAAAGAGAGACGCGACGGAGGGACAGGGAGAGAGAGAGAGAGCGCGCCGGAGGCAGAGGAAGATAGACAGAGGTGAGGCGGTGATGGGGGCTCCGGCTATGGTCTCCGGCCGACGGTAATGCTGTCGATCGTCGCTGAATGGGAACTTGACGGCCGGGGGTTCTAGGGTTCCGGCGGCGGTACCGGTCACTCTAATTGGTCGATTCTGGAGACGGAATGGGAGACTTGAAGGTGATCTTGAACAACCACAACCTCAGAGACTTGAATCGTGTTTCAGCGACAATTTCGGTAAGCACTTTTGGTCTTGCATGTCTCCATTTATTGGGTAGATGGCTCATATAGTAATGATTGGAACCATTGTGTAAGAAGTGCTATCATGATTCTACAAAATACTTTATATAAATGATAAGAATTAGAGAGAAAAAGATTCACAGGTGATAAAAAGTAAAGTTGTTTTTTGTTATGTGCAGAAATTGAGGAAGGCATGTCAAAATTCACTGGTTGAAGCCTTGCGAAAGATCAGGAAGGTATATATATATATATATATTCCACTTTATTCATATGTTTTTTTTTTACCTTTGATGTTTTGCATGGTAGATAAAACAAAAATTGTTTACTAATTTTGAAGTATGTATACGGGGGATTTGATTTCAAAGTTTCAATTTGTTTGTGACATTTAGAATGAAGATATTTATTATATTTGAGGTATAATCACAGCTCATCTTCTAAAATTGATGGCAATTGTAACGTTGAGGACAGAGGATTAAAAACTCAACATGTACGTACATGAGTCTCTTTTTAATCAATTTTGATCTAAAATTTCACTGCAACTTAAGGTTATCTTACTTGAGAGAAAGAACATTACACTGTCTGATAATAACATAAAAGCATAGCAAAGCTTGAGAACGAGTTCTAGATCATTGATGCAAATGGCATGTTGTTTAGTAACCACTATGGAGCTCCATGGTTTCTGTAATTAAATTATACTATGGTTTTGGTTCAGTTTAGTGGTGTTCCACTGGCTGGAACTGGCTCCTAATGTACTGATCCACATGTAAATTTAACCATAGAAGTTTGGGATGGATAGTTTAATAAACGTTTAAGGAATTGTAATCATTCTTTAGGTGCTGTCATGTATAGTATTCTAAGTTAAATGTTGGTTTCTTTTACTTTATCGGTCGTAATGCTGATTGCTAGAGAAGTATTAATGGCTTGCCAAATGGGTGTTGAGGTATTCTTTAATTCCATATGGTCACCACTTCAATAGGCTACTAATATGATACTTCAAATGGGTGTTGAGGTATTTTTTTTTTTTTTGAGCGAGAGATGGGGTGGTAGCGGGTAAAAAATGGTATAAAATATGATGAGTTTTTATAAAAAGGGAAGAGTGGTTATAAAATGTGAGAGAGATGTGAGATTGTAGTGGGTGAAAAGTTATGAAAAAATGTGTAAAAGAGGTGAGTATTTATAAAAGTGGGAGTGATTTGGGTGTTTTTTTGAATTATAACCGTTTGAAAAAATAATTTAAATTAGAAATTAAATTTTTTTTATAACGGTTACTTTTGTCTTGGGCCCCACCTTTTTGGACCGTCACAAACGGCGAGAACTCGACAAGGACGACGCGACGTGGGGGGGGGGGGGCGGCACGGTGTTCACCCCGTCGCCGAACCAAGACGGACTGGGGCCGAACCCCATACCGTGTAGCCTTATAGGAATAGAATATATATAATTCTCGATTTTAATTTCAATTTTCTGGTCCCGACATGTTTTCTTTATTAGCCAGGGGTTGTTTTATATGTCTAGCTCATGGCTAGTCTTGTTATCTTCTTGTTTGTATGCAATATAATGTTAAAAAAAGTGTGTTTAAAAGAAGTGGTGGTGGTGACGGCGGTGGAGGGTGGTGGTGATGGTGATGAAGCGTGGTGGTGATGGTGGTTAGTAATTTACTCAATAATAATAATAATAATAATAATATTAATAATAATAATAATAATAATAATATTAAGTTTTGTACAATTTAGTCCCTGAATAATTTTTTTTTTTACAAAATAGCCCCTTAATACCAGATTTAACTAAAAAATCTAACTAAGTTTGGCCTAAAGGACAAAACGTGCAAGATTTTGAAAAGACAAAGGACACCGCCTGTCAAGTTTTGGTTTAAAGGACAACGCCTGCAATTTGGGACATACATAAAGGACAAAACTTGTAATTTACTCTTAAATCATCCATTTTTCTTTACTCTAACTTAGTTACATAAATAAAACAACAGATGGGCTCAAGTCCCAGTCGATAATCAAACCGAATAGAGAAGATGAAGAAAAATAAATTAGATCGAATAACTCTCAATCTTATTAATCAGAAAATAACTCAAAACTGATTACAGACTCTTAAACCATAACTCGGTTTCTCTCTAGTCTTGTCTCTTTTCTCTTAACTTAATAATGTCTAACCCTAACATGGTTTATATAGGCTAACCCTAACTTGGTGACCAAGACATTACTGAATATAATTATAACATAATTAGGAAACTTAACCAATTTAACCTACTTGTTAAATTTGGTCCCTCAAGTTCACCGACTTGTGACTTGAACTCCTTTGTCACCCTTTTCCCATCACCGACTTGTGATGAGTCAGGAATTACCGCCAACATGTGCTTGATACTAAAAGAGATTTTTGGTTCTCATTACCTTGTTAAGAGTATGAAATTTTGCAATGACAGAAAGAAGATATTAACAACAATAAAGTACGTACACCAAATAAGAAATACATTGCATAGCAAATGTCAAATTCGAATAGGTTTTCTTCGGGGCTCGAGAGATGGAATAGATAGGGCCCACAAGTTTTGAATTTGCCGCTGGTCTATCGAGAGGGAATGGGGAATTCTCAACCAAAAAAGTGCTCTCTGAACCGAACGTGAAAGTCGTTTTCCATCAGACGGCTGTTTCCGTAACTCTCCTCCCAGCTTAGATTATATATCCAATAAGGTCCCATCTCGGCCATTCCACATGCCTAACAGAGGCGTGGTTATCTGATATATGGAACACTTTCATGTGTTTTTTCTACTAGTCCATACATACGAAGAAAATTTTCGATGATTCACGGAATTAAGGATTCACGAGATTTTTTCGTGTATCTTACGGATCCGAGGTTAGATTCCTAGCTATACTTCGAAGGAACTTATCAGATTATTCATGAATATAAAGCGAGTACGATACATAGTTTTCACTTATTTTATAACTATAACTTTTTTAACGAAGTTAGAACTACCATATAATAAATATAAAAAAGTAGATATATTATGATGTGTAAAGACAAACATAGGAGAATCTAAAGCTAAAGAAACATACATGGACATCATTTATAAGGAACATTTTCTTGAAATTGCGTATCATCACTTATTTCATCCATGTGCTCGTTACACAAATAGGTGTTTGAGTAATGGTTCTTGTTTCTATATTTGTGGTCCAAGTTATTTTAACTTAACCAAGATATACAAAATCGAAAGCGTTAGGTGGGTTGTGTTTTTCTTTCTAACTTCAAATTCAATTTTAATAAAACTTAAACGTAAAATAATTGCAATTATGCATTGTGTATATTATTATGTTGTACTTAATGAAAACTTTTTAGACAATCTATGATTCATTAAAAAAAAATTCTTTTGGAATATAACAAAATTTGGTAAAAATATATTAATAGAACTACAGACGGGTGCGGAACCAGGTTATAAATTAACACTGATGTCACGTGACACATGTAACTTTGTTTTATTTCTTGTTTAAAGATAAATTTATTTCAGAACAAATAACATGTTAAGAAACACAAAAACTACCTTAAAACTTACTATAGACAATATAGAGTTCAATATGCTTAAGATTTATTTTTAGAAAGTACGTATTTATAACATTTTGTCTAAATGCATATGCGCAAATACACTATATGCATATGTACACACATCTATATATTAAAAATTAAAAGAGAGAATAGAAAATTAGAGAAAAAATAGCCGTATATACAGAGCCGGGTCAAAATATTGTAGGCCTAAAACTGATAGAAAGATTGAGGCCCTTTTCATAAAAAATAAAAGAAAAAAATTGTTTTAGATTCTATTATTCATATAGCATCTCTGTGTATACATAATTATAGATTATAAATCTCAATATCAATAATCTTAAATCCAAGATCACTTACATATAATATGTTTTTTTTTTCTTTTTTTTTTAGAATTTGAGGCCCTAATAGATCATAAATCTCAATATCAATAATCTTAAATCTAAGAACACCTACATATAATATGTTTTTTTTTTAGAATTTGAGGCCCTATGGAAGAAGTGGTGGCCCAAAGCGATTGCTTTATTTCACTCTTCGTTGAGCCGGCCCTGCACCTATCTCGAAACATAATATTGATTCTGAAATAAACACTTCCTTTTTAATCAATCTTCAAATACCTATTTTTCAAGTCTTATTTTTTAAGAGTAAAAATTAGTAAAAAAACAAAAAAACGTTTTATACACCACAACAAGGTTTTCGAATAGATCTAAGCACAAGGGGATTATTTGGGAAGAGTGGGCTTCCTTTGTAAATATGTAATTTTCTTGTAGTGTTTCTTGATCGGCCCGATTTGGGTCGGCTGGTTGTTAATGAAGTTTACTTAAAAAAAAAAAAAAAAAAACACCACAACAAGGTAACGTGAATAAAAAAAAAAAGATGCAAAAACTAATAGTCTAATTTTTATAATACAAAACATAGGTTAAGTCTTCAATAATGGAGTCTTAATCATTGTGATTTATAATTTTTCCTCCATAAATAGCCACCATCACAACACAAACACCACACTCGACTCACAAAACCAGCCATGACTAAAGACATAGAAGTAAAGGAGCATCATGGTGGCAGCAGTGAGTACGCTGCCAAGGACTACCATGACCCGCCTCCGGCCCCGTTATTCGACACCGAAGAGCTCACCAAGTGGTCATTCTACCGTGCACTTATAGCTGAATTCGTCGCCACTCTCCTCTTCCTCTACGTCACCGTTTTGACCGTCATCGGCTACAAAAGCCAGACCGATCCGAAGTTAAACCTCGATCAGTGCGGCGGTGTTGGCATCCTCGGCATCGCTTGGGCCTTTGGTGGCATGATCTTTATTCTTGTTTATTGCACCGCTGGTATTTCTGGTAAGTGGCAGAACCAGAACTTTTTAATATATTTAATTTATGTGTCAGCTTTTTTGTTTTTAATTTGTTTTAAAAAAAGGTGAAACTAACTGGTGTTTGCTAAAATGCGCCAGGAGGACACATTAACCCGGCCGTGACATTCGGGTTGTTTTTGGCGAGAAAGGTGTCGTTGATCAGGGCGGTTGGCTACATGGTCGCGCAATGTTTGGGTGCCATTTGTGGTGTTGGTTTGGTGAAGGCTTTCCAAAGCTCGTACTACAACCGGTACGGTGGTGGTGCCAACGAGTTGGCCGATGGTTACAACAAGGGGACCGGTCTCGGTGCTGAGATCATCGGTACCTTTGTTCTTGTTTACACCGTGTTCTCCGCCACTGACCCTAAGAGAAGTGCACGAGACTCCCATGTTCCTGTAAGCACTCGTGACTATTTTTCACTACTAGAAAACTGACTCTAGATGACAAAAAAAATTAAAAAATGTGTCCGTGAATCATTACCGACGGGTTACCAAAACCACAATATATAAAAATATATTTTATATTATCTTTCATTTTATGTATCAGATATCCACCCCTCAGCAATATTGTGATACCCCTAGATCCATTTAAAAAAAAAAATACCCCTGATTTTTTCTTATAAATCTGCCGATGAAAGTTTCTTTATATGTAGTCTCTCTATCTCTTTTTATTTCATCAAAACTCATATACTAATATTCTAATTTACAAATGTGAAAATATGTAGGTATTGGCACCACTGCCTATAGGCTTTGCCGTATTCATGGTGCACTTGGCCACCATCCCGATCACCGGCACCGGCATCAACCCGGCCAGAAGTTTTGGCGCCGCCGTGATTTACAACAACGAAAAGGCTTGGGATGATCAAGTATGCATTTTTCTTTATCCTATACATTTTCGCGCGAATTTTTTTTTATTCTAATGATTTGATATAACTATTGCAGTGGATATTCTGGGTCGGACCATTCATCGGAGCCTTTGCCGCTGCTGTCTACCACCAGTTTGTGCTTAGAGCCGGCGCAATCAAAGCACTTGGCTCATTTAGAAGCAATGCTTAAGCTTGAAAGATGTTCATCATAGCAGTTGTTGCCTTGTAGATATCTTTGAAAAAAATGTGTCATGTAATTGTGATTTCTTTTTCTATTTTTTTATGTATTGTTTAATTTGTGAAGTGCAAGTGTTATTATTATTTATTTTTCTTAAATTTGAGAGCATAAATGTTCTTAAAATAACATCAATGAACAATGTTTGTCAATTTATTTGGTGTGTAGAATGTAGATGAATGTGTTACTACCAATGTTTTAAAAATCAAACGAAAATTAGTAGTTGTAAAACTCTCTTTATCTTATCCTTTGTTAATGTTATTATATTAAAAATGTCAAACTAAATGATACAATTAGAACTTTAACCACCACATGTCACACCCCTTATTATATATTGTTATACATATCATCATGACATGACAGAACAACTACAAACACATTTTTTTTGTCTATGTTTAGGTGAGTTATGGATAGGGATGATATGATGATGAATTCATCAAATAGTAATATTTTGTTTTTTTATTTAAAAGACATGGGGTTTACCTAATCACAAAAGACTTTATACACACATGCTTACTAAAAAGGCTAAGCTACATGCAAGCCTTTTGAAAAACACATCCTTCATGTGTGGTTTGAGGTTATAATTAGTGATCTTCATTGTAATCATGCTATTAATCTTAGTATTGTTCTAGGTAGCTAGATTTGGATTAGAGTGTGCTCTATGATATACTCATGTCCCTTCATTCCTTCAATTAGTTGTTTGATTCCGTCAAATAAACGAAAATTCAATGACTAATTACGCACTAGGAATTACTATCTGATGACATTAAAGTCTTCGTTCTACTGCAAACTTTGTCTGGTCTATACTTAAACCTTAGACCCATACTTATTTCAATCGAGTTAGAGTGGCCCGCCAAATGATGAATCATAAGCGTCCCAAATCTTCCATTAATCCATCCAACAAGTCCATGAACTTGGCATTAAAGCTTAAAGCTTATGATCTATCAAGAAAATCAAGTTTCCATTAATAAAGAATCTAAAGATATTTATGATCATTGAACCACAAGAATGAGAAAGAATATATCAACTTATTCAAATGTACACTCGAGAACATCTTTGTTATTGGCACAATTTGCACCAAAACAACTTTACCAAACTAGTTTCAATTTGCTTCAAGAAACTTTTTAAAAGCCAATAGCTTTTGAGGGCCCATAGTATTAGGCTAAATTCTTTACTCTTTTAAAACATTACAAAAAAAACTCTACATAATCCCTTCTTAGCAACATTTTTTTATATTTAAAATACCATCTAACCTTGTACTTGTAATAATTTGAACACACATTATTTTTAATTTTTAGAGTAAATTGTCATTTTAGTCTCTGAGGTTTGTCCAAATTTGTCATTTTAGTCCAAATAGTTTTTTTTTCGCCTCTGGGTCCCTGACTTTTCCCTTTTGTTGCCATTTTGATCACATACCATAACTCCATCCAAAAACCTCATTTTTAACCAGGGGCATTTTGTGGATTTTCATTTTAAATATTTTCAATTGCCATTTTGATCAAATTCTAAAAAATCAAAAGAATTCTAAAAAATCCAAAAAAAATCTAAAAAATAAAAAAAAAATCATAAAAATAAAAAAAATCTAAAAATCACAAAAATTCTAAAAAATAAAAAAATTTCTAAAAAATCAAAAAATCATAAAAATTCTAAAAAATTCTAAAAAATAAAAAAAATTCTAAAAAATCAAAAAATTCTAAAAAATTCTAAAAATTCTAAAAATTCTAAAAAATCAAAAAAATAAAAAATAAAAAAAAATCTAAAAACTCAAACAAACATATTTTAAAGTTTCAAATTCAAAAAATGACGATATATTTCTCGTCCAGACGAATATATTATAAAGTTTTATCTATTTTGTTGAGTGAATGAGTGGTCATGATGAGATAGAATCATTTATCTGTTTAAAAAAACAAATCTCATTTTAAGTTGACATATTTCACAAACATTCTTACATTTCCACATTAATTATCACCCTTTTGGTCTTTTTATATATGTATTCATAGCAAAACTATTTATTACAATAATATTTTCATCTTTAGTTTAGTATCAATTATTATAATTTACTAAATATAAATATCATGAAATATAAATTTATAAACTAAAACATAACATGTATGTTCGTTAGTTAGTGGTTCTATCTCATTATGACCGCTCATTCACTCAATAAAATAGATAAAACTTGAAAATATATTCGTCTTGACGAGGAATATATCGTCATTTTTTGAATTTGAAACTTTAAAATATGTTTGTTTGTGTTTTTAGATTTTTTAGAATTTTTTTGATTTTTAATTTTTTTTTTGATTTTTTAGAATATTTTTTATTTTTATGATTTTAGATTTTTTTTTGATTTTTTAGAATTTTTATGATTTTTTGATTTTTTAGATTTTTTTGATTTTTTATAATCTTTTTGATTTTTTAGAATTTGTTTGAGTTTTTAGATTTTTTTTTATTTTTATGATTTTTTAGAGTTTTTTTATTTTTTAGAATTTTTTGGATTTTTTAGATTTTTAAGAATTTTTTTGATTTTTTTAGAAATTTTTTTGATTTTTTAGAATTTTTTTGATTTTTTAGAATTGTATGATTTTTTGATTTTCTAGAATTTTTTGATTTTTTAGAATTTTTTTTCGGTTTTTTTGATTTTTTAGAATTTTTATGATTTTTAGAATTTTTTTTTATTTTTTAGATTTTTTTGGATTTTTTAGATTTTTTTGATTTTTTAGAATTGGATCAAAATGGCAATTGAAAAGATTTAAAATGAAAATCCCCAAAATGCCCCTGGTTAAAAATGAGGTTTCTGGATGCAGTTAGAGTCTGTGATCAAAATGGCAACAAAAATGAAAAGTCAGGGACCCAGAGACGAAAAAAAAAACTATTTGGACTAAAATGGCAAATTTAGACAAAACTCAGGGACTAAAATGACAATTTACTCTAATTTTTATAATGGATAAGCTTTTACATAATACACTGACGAACACAAAAACTCTTTGTAAAAACGACGGGTTTTGCTCACCTTTGAGCATCAAATGTTCCCTCAATTTCTTTGATATGATTCTTTACTATATGAAGTTGAATAGCTCCCACAAATGCATCTCCTCAATTATCTCAAGAGAAAACTCTTTTAACTTTTCAAATTTGGTATCAAAAGAATCAGAAAAACTCTCGAAACTTGATTAAACCAGAATAAATTCGCAAACGATACAACACTTTGGAACTTTACGAACTCTCTACGGATCAGTTTCTCAATATGATAATCTGAAAATAAATTTACAAGAATCTAACGAGTTCAATGTACAAGAAACCCTAGACCTTAAATTCTCTTTATAGACTTTTAAAGAAACACAAAGTGTAGGTGAACAAATATCTGATGTAATTTTTTTTTTTTTTTTTTTGTGAGGAGTCATTAGTCTCTTTATATAGTGATCCGGCTTTGACCCATCTGCACACTTTGACCTAGAGGTGCACGAATCGGTTAATTTTAATAACCAGTTCGGTTAACCGATTATACCGGTTAATTTGGCTTTTTGACTTTAACTGGTTAATGTGTTAACCGATTATTACTTTAACTAGTTATTACTTTAACCGGTCTGGTTATTTATTTTAACTGGTTCGGTTAATTAACCGGTTACTTTCGGTTACTTTGCCTTATTTTTGAATTTTTCGTTTTTTTTTTCGGTTAACCGGTCTATCGGTTAAAAAACCGGTTAATAATCGGTTCTTATACTAAATATTTATAACCGGTTACTAACCTATAGTTAAAAATAACCATTAACTGGTTGTTCCTAAATCGGTTATTAACTGGTTACGGTTTCAGTTAAAATCGATTACGTTTAATTAACCAGTTATTTTATGCACCTCTACTTTGACCTGCACTTGACCCGCCTTTAATCCAGCCCCTTAAAGCCCAGCAAATCCTTAAAGCCCAGCAGCAAAGATCAGCCCAACTTCTTTATTTTTTATGCCCACTCCACTTGTGCATAAATCCAGCAAGCCCAGTGAACATACAAAATAAAGAACAAATAGTATTAAAATTTATGATAACAAAACATACCAATAGCCTCTACCAAAAAACATTTGCATATTACTAATAAAATTTATGATAAAAAAACATACCAAATTCATAATTAAATCATTAAAATTTTGAAAGGGAAGGTTATTTATTATTTGTTTATAAATTTTAAAAAAATGTAATCTTATGTGAAAAAAAATTATATTTTATTTCTTATAAATGTTTATTACTATTAAAAATGAAGGTTATTTGTTTTTTGTTTGTTGTGCATTGCGACGGTTCAGCTTAGCCAACCCGAAACAAACATTTTTATTTTTTGGCCGTGTCGAACCGAACACGTGTTCATATCGTTTCGGTGGTATTATGACTTTATTTTTTGGATTTTATTTTTTGGTTGGTAAAAGTATTGTATTTAGATTTTCTCTTTCGATAGCTATACTGAATTCTGACAAGTTTTAATTTCTCTTTCGATTGTCATAGCGGATGCCAGTTCCGTAACAAACCAAACTAATACCGACATAATTCCGATACAGTAACCAACTAATTTTATACCGATCGAATTCCCGTCGCGAAGCTCGGAGGAATCCCGCTAGCTAATTATCCATCCTTAATTTAGCAAAAATGGGTTGTGAGTGATTTTTACTATTTATTTTCTTACTTATTTGACCCTTCAACTTTCATTTTTATACACATCAACCCCTTTAGATTTTATTTTTTAACCTCTTTAATTTTCATCTTTTACAGATTTGTCGTTTTACATTTCGATCTAAATCTTACGAGTAAACATGCTGCCACGTGCATGCGTGGTTCAACATTTTTACGTCTCTTTTTTGATGGTTTAACGGTCATGTTATAACTCGCGGGTCCTAAACCGACTTAGTTATTCTTTTCTATGTTTTACATTTTGGTCTGATTTTTATGAGTTAACACATATCGTAACGCGCGTGCGTCATTCAACGTTTTCACAACTTTACTCTTTGTTCGGTTTAACGGTCCCATTGCAAAGCACGAATCCTGAATACTAATTATAGACAAAAATAAAAGCCAACAAATAGAATAAA
>JARYGA010060269.1:72656-100656 GCA_030545235.1 Helianthus tuberosus
CTCTCACTGCTTTCTAAAATTTCCTCCCTGAAAGTCCTAAGTTCTTGAACGTTTTCTGCACTCATTGGGGGTACAGGTTCTAGGACTGGGTTTGGAATCTGGGGTGCGGGTTCCTGATATGGAGGTAAAAGTGCCTGAAGTTGGTAAGGATCTTCCAATATTCCCATAATGTAGTTATCATGGTAATAGGGATCTAAAGGGTCCATACCCGGGTAGGCTCCTATAGTTGTGTCTTCAGGAATAGAGTAACGTTGCACATAGTCCCTATTCTCGTCCCACCATGGGTCGTAATTTGGGTCTAAAGGGTTTGGTGCAGGTACTCTAGGGATTTCTTCAGGGTTAAAATTGTACATCTCTTCTTGGTTCTCCTGATTTTCTATCTCCATGGGTTGTTCTGGGTTTTGTGGTTGTAGGGCTACTAATTGTTCCAGACTCGGGTCGGCAGCAGTTGTAGCTAAGATATGGAAATTAGCTAAGCTTCTATTTAGCATATCTTGAGTATGGGCATCTGTCTCTCGTTTAATAGCTGCTAAAGCCCTTTGCTGTTGCAATTTTCGCATTCTCTTCCTACGAGCAAAAGCTTCTCTACTGAACCATCCTCGTTTCTTACTAGAAAATGGTTCTTCAGATTTAGCTCTAAAGGTAAATATTCCCTCCTCATGATCAGCAGAATACCCTGAAAGGGCAGGCTGTGATGATGTACCTTCACTCCTAGGTGAATCAGCTAACTGACGATTCACGTCTGATGGTCCTTGACCACTAATACTGAAAACTAACAGATAGTCAAATAACACATAACAAATAATTACAGTTATGCACATATTTCCGTAATTTATTTCCTAACACAAAATTTTTAAAATTTTAAGTGTCAGCAGAACACTTCTTTGGCTCAGACCAGTGGCTAGGCTCTGATACCACCTTCTGTCACAACCCCCGATCCCTGATTCCCGGGAACGGGCGGACGTGAGCTCAGAGTTTGGTGGCATCAGTTTGTTAAATCTGGCAGCGGAATTTTCATCAGGACCGTAGTTAGGAAATGTTTATCAGAGTAAAACCACCACAGTTAATATTAATAAACACATGGGCAAAACCCAAGTTTCTTGTTACAGTACATTTATAGGAATAAAATCCTATTTTATTGAATTTAAAACATTTCTTATTAGATAACTTTTATAGCCACTTATTTTCCAAGCCGTCAGTGCTCTCGAGCTGGCTTTTTCCCAGTTGGCTTTCACATTGTGTTACCTGAAACATGTTTTAAAAATATTTTGTCAGCGGGAAATACTGGTGAGTGAATCCCAGTTTAATCAAGAAACATTTTATCATTTAACACAGTATTGAGAGCGATCACATTGTTTATTTCTACACAATTACTCAATCAGTACTGTCAAACCTTGACTTGTGGGTCATATTACACATTGGCTAACTCGTTGTCCAATGGTAACGTAATGTCATTCCGACTTACTACTCGCAAATAATAAATTTTGTATACAAAATCCCAAATACCAGCAGTAATTGAAGAACTACAAAGACTCAATCACTGCTTAATCGCATTGTAAAATAATTAAGGTTTTGTAAAATATTACCAAAAATGTTAACAAAAAGAGGATAAACTCACATTGCTGTCTTAGGCTTTTCGTAAGGGTTTCCTGGATATAATCTATAGTTTATACAAATGTACATTGGTTAGTATCATAACCCTTTGAAAATATTGATGATACCCTCCCCGAGACGGTATTCCAACAACTACGTCGGGCAGAACCACGACAGTTGTTACGGAACCCTAAATCAATCGGGCAGCGTAACTATTATGAAACTGGGGTTATAATACTTACAACGGAGCAGAACCTCGCTAATTAGGGGTATAATACCCAAAATATTATGCTTATAACTTCAGAATTCGAGATTGAGAATTTGGAATGAGCGACGGAAATTGAAAACTGATGCCTGCTATTTATAGTTGTGATATTGAGGTCTGTCGCGGCCCGCGTAAAAGATAAGGGACCTTTACGCGGCCCGCGTCAACATCGGTCAACTCAGTAGCTTAGCTGGGTCAGCTAGTAGGTCTGCCACGATGTCGACACGTGTCGGCCTCTGGTGTAATCGCGTGTAATGATCTGTCGCGGCCCGCGTAAAGTTGAGGTGAGGTTTTACGCGGCCCGCCTCAACTTACATTTTCAGATTTTTAATTTATTTTATGAACTATAACATATTTTGGGCTCGGTTTACACATACGTGGTGTATTATAAGACACATTAGAATATTTTAAGATATAATAGGGTATCGGAAATATATAAGAGTGTTGGTTTTACCGAGGGTTGTTACATTATGTACTTATTAGCATTTAAACAAACATAAACGGACGTTCACGAACATAAATGAACGAACAAAACGTGTGTTCATGTCCGTCCGTTCAATTAAATGAACAAAAAGTTTTATTCACGTTTGTCCGGAACATAAACGAACTCCCCGCTAAATTATTCACAAACGTTCGTTTATTAAAAAGATGAACATAAACGAACTATTCGTTTATATTAATATAAAGCCCAATAACTAATTAGTTATGTTTATTATTTATATAAGTAGCTAGAAAGTCTCTTTTTATGTTTATATAAGACTATAAATAAATATAACTACTTATGTATTTATTGAAATTCAAACGAACATAAATGAACTTACAAAACATGTGTTCACGTTAATTCGTCTAATTAAACGAACAATAAGCTTTGTTCAATGTCCTCGTTTATAAAAAAAACAAACATAAACAAACTTTTCGCCGAACAGTTCACGAACATTCGGTTCGTTTACAGGTCTAATTACCGATAAAAAGTACCTAATTAGCATGACAATTAGCAGATGGTGTTGGTACTACTCTTTCATCATCGATTGAAGTGTTCAATGCGGTAGATAACAATTGATTTGCAACGCGTTTAAAGAGTTTTACAATCACCTCTTATTTCAATCTTTTTCGATATAAATAAATTCATGACGGGTCTACGACCTATTCCTTTTTGGTAACTAATTTTGCAAGTAGGCCCAAATAACATTCGTGTTAAACGAGTCCGCACTCTCGCGCCACCTAGCTCGGTTAAACACTGATGTTATTATCTCAATTGACAAATTAATCCAATACCCTAAAATATCGGTCGATAACACTAAAATTACCAACATCTACGACCTATTCCTTTTTGGTAACTAATTTTGCTAGGAGTTTCATTTGTATGCTAATTTTGAAACCATTTGTTGGTCGTAAATTCCATCACTAAAAGTCCCTTTAATATACCAAAACAATGTAACGGTGTTTTTCTTTAAGACTACAATTGTAAAAAAAATAAAAATAAAATAAACCACAAGAGGCCATTGGTGAAAAGAAAGTTTCTAGAATGAAACAAAAAGTTTCTCCAAACCACATAAGCATAGAATATAATTAACTTCAAATAAAACTATAAATAATCTAGCATTTAAAATATTTTCACGTTTAAATAAATAATAATTTGTGTACGTCAATATTTAATATATATCCCTTAACTATGATGTCTTCATTATAGATAAACAATCAACTGCTTAAATAAATAATTTGTGTACCTCAATTTTTAATATATATCTCTTAACTATGATGTCTTCATTATAAATAAACAATCAACAACTATTACATCAAATTACTACTAATATCAAATGAAAAAGACATTTCATGGTAATAAATAAATTATTATGTCCCTTTCATATTTATATTTTATTTAACTTTAGTCTTTATACATATAAAATCAAAGGTCATATCATGATAATAAATTTATTATGTCTCTGTCAAATTTATATTTTATTTTTATTTAGATTTAAAAATCTTCAAAAATAAAATATCCTATTTTATTTATGTTCAAGTTGTTCATATTATTTTTATTTAAATTTAAAAACCTTCAAAATTAAAATATCCAATAGGAAAGGCCACCCAAATTGAAACAGAATTAGTCAATGGTCAATGGTCAACACGCGGGTTTTGAAAGTTTCTTCACAATATCTTTCATTGTTCACCCAAATATCCAAACTCAAAAGCAAAAATGAAAGGCTTGAAGCAATGAAACATGAACTAAACAACATCAAAATATCAAAAATTCAAAACAAACTCCTTATTCACTCTCAATTTTGCAAATTCCAATCAAATTGCAACCTTAGTTACATACTAATCCGCTTAAACAATCAAATGGATGAACAAATGAACAATTGTTCACATGAACAAATGATATCAGATCAAAACAAAACAACATATAAAAAGAAAAGTGAATATACTAATGTTAACTCAGGCAAAATTTCGGATCATTTATCATCCGTGATCCTCGGTTTCAACTTTCAATCTTCAAATCCAATCTGCTTCCATACCGCGTTACGAACTCTACTCAGATCTCTTCCTTTTAAAGTCCTTCCGATTCCTTCGTGGACGGAAAACGACGCCGCTCTTCCCCTAGCTAAATACAGGTGAGGCGGAATTAGGTCCTCCTCATCGTACAGATCGTTATCAAAATCATCATCGTCGTTGTTACCTGCTATATTAGAAATACTAAAGTTAGATAGATATTTATTTATTAGAGATGGTAAAGTAACATAAATAACAATTTATAATTTGTAAACAAATATTTATTTAACTTTAGTATCTCTAATACCTGTAGTACGGTTCTTGATCAACTCGTTCTTTAGTATCATCGACCAGTCAGGAACATCAACAGGTAGCGATAACGCGGCTTTTTGGATCGCCGTTGATGGTGATTTGTTCGAGATCCGAGAAGCGGATACGGTTTTGTGGAATTCTGGTGACGATGCAACGTTCCAGACGTCGAATTCGTTGAATTCGAACGTCAGATTGATTGGCGTAGGGATATCGGTTTCGCCGGAGAAGTAGCGGTGGTTTTTTCTACCGAAGTAGGTCGTTGATGCTGCTGCTGCCATTGAAATGATCAAGCGGAAGTTTTCTATGGAGAGAGAATTAGGTGAGGTTTTGGTGTGAATGTGTGAGTCTCCTCTTGATTGATTACTTTTGTATGTTTTTATAGACATATCTCTCTCTCTCTCTCTCTCTAAAGTGGTTTGTCTTCTACCCTGAAACAGATTAGGTTTTGTCTGCATGTGTCTCAATTATTTAGACATGATGTAATAATTGGGAAATGAAATTATGATTGTATAGGGATAACATTCTAATTATATCAAATCAGGCCGTTATTAGTTTTTTGGAGCGAACTATGAAGTAATGGTCCTAATTTTGTCGATAAACTCTTCTCCAATCCTGACGCAATGGTTGTTGTGTTGTAATAATTGGAAGTCAAGGCGAAATGGGTTTTGAAACTTGGCATTTGTTTGCTAAACAATATTTATTTTGAGCTCCTCAATGAAAAACCAGTTTAGTTTTGAAATAAACGTATTTATTTGGGCCCAATACATATACTCTATATAAAAACTTTCTAAAACTTAAAGGCTCTTATTTTTTGATGACCCTAGACCCGTGCCTAGGTTGCCAAGCCTATGGAGCCGACCCTGTATCAAATTATGAATATTATTATATGTAGAGTAAACTTTCATTTTGTTTAGAGTAAACGGCATCCATTTTAAACGTAAAAAACTGTCATGTACATATCACATGATTGACAATGGGAGAGGTTTATCATCAACACCCTAAACCTATCACTTGATCTGAACGAACTAGATAACCAATTTCATTACAATATTATTAAATAAATATATTTATTTTATAAAAAAAAAAATTGTCGTATTGTAAACAGGGGAATTATGAGATTTTGTTGGGATCTGGGGAATACTGTTGGCTGCTGACGTTGTCCACGGTTAGGACACGTGTCTGGTGATGTGGTAAGTGGGCACGTGACGTGGAGCCCTTGAATGGTCCATGACAGCACTGGGCTCCTTCCCTTTTGCCATTGTCCTCGCCAAACACGACATAAAATTATTAATAATGAAATTTGACATTTCTAAAAGTGGACGGATGGTTCGATTTGCATTTCGTAACGTATTTAATCCCTAAATTTTACTAAAAGTATACGGATGGTTGTTGTGGTTTGCATTTTATAACATATTTGGTCTAAAATTTATGAGTTAATACACTGTAACGTGTGTGTGGTTTAACATTTTTACGTCTATTTTTAAGGTGGTTTAACAGCTAACGTAGTTATTCTTTTCTATGTTTTTCTTTCGGTCACTGCTTCACACCCAAAAAGAAGGGAGCTACGTCTGAGTTAAACTTGGAGATGAAAGTCTTCTTTCGTTTCTCGACAGTGAATTAAGACCAAGCTCATTAGGTTATTATCTGAGGTCGGAACAAGTTATAGAATATATTTCTTCACTAGAATCCAATAGAATTTGAAAATGAAGATATTTTGATTTGAAAATTATTTCAATTCAAATAAAAAATGTGTTGCAGAACGATCTATAAAACAATTGATACTGTTTCATTACTCAACTAAATTAGGAGTGCTTCTAAAGTCCACTTCTTCCCCATACTACGAGTGAAAGGGAAAATGTAAAGACTACCATTAAAGCAGCCCAAACGAGACTTACTATATCCATGTGAATTATGTCCCTTATCTCTATGGTAGAATTATTCCATTATTGATCACTAATAATAGTAGAATTTATGGTCCAGATTCAAAAAGGGATTATGGCCGAACACTATTGATGAACCAATCAAATAAATCCATTTCAAAAATTCCTATATTCTTTCTAATCAGAAAAGGCTAAACACAAGTAAAATAAAAAATAACATTACAAAGGAATGTTACTAATGGAACATCTAGTAAGAAACTAAATAAGAGGGTCCATTCATTTTTTATTGCCCTTCAAAGTAAAAATACATCAATTGCTATCTATTCATTTTTTATTGCCCTTCAAAGTAAATAAGGGGCTGTTTGTTTACCTCTTAATAAGGCTTTTAATTGTTCAGACCTCTTACTGGTTCAATACTTAATGGTTAAGACTGTTTGTTTCACGAGCAGATGTCTGAATGGTTCAGACATTTGCCTTTGAATTATTAAGCATTATAAAGAGTCTAAATAGTTAAGACCTCTAATCTGAATTGGTCAAACATTTGCTTCTGAACGGTTAAGCATTATACAGGCTCTTAATGCTTCAAACCTCTTACTGGTTCAGCACTTAGTGATTCAGACCTCTTATTGGTTTAGCACTTAACCATTCAGATGTTGCCAAACAGCCCCGTACCCTATCCCGATTGTCTCTCTGAAGGAGCTGAGAGATAGTATATTATACTTTTGACGAGGGGTTAAATTTTTTTTTTTCACTTTTTATTTTCTATAAAAAAAAGAAATTATCCATCTCAATCTAATAGTGATTGAATGACTAAACACTCAGAGATTCTCATGAGTCTATATATGTAGATTATAGTATAGAAAGAACTTTTCCCAACCAATAGTTAAATTATCTGTCGGCTATCCAATCAAGACCCAATGAGTAGACATTACATTTATATTTTATTAATTTGCAACATAATTGTGCTTCCACTGGTTGTAACTCACGCATTACCTCTTTTTAGTGCTACATGGGATTGTTTGTTGTGTTTTTTTGTTGTACTTTCATAGGTTGATGGCACGTCTCCTTCCACGTTACTTTTCTCTATAGTCTTCGTCTTTAGAGACGACATTCATTCTTGCATTCCGCTTGCCCTTTTGGTTTTACTCCAGTGATTTGACTCTTCGGCTTTGGTTTGGTTTTATTACGAGGACTTTACTTCGTTGATTTTACCTGTCGTCTTCAACCATTTACGTCTGGTACGTGGTATTGCATCTTCTTGATTCTATCAAAGCATTTTAGTAGTCTTAGTTATCTTGCTAACTTTGTTTCTTACTTTGGTTTATATTGTTAGTATTTGGACGCTTCATGCATTGTTGCTTTATACAATTGGGTTCCTGGTTTTACCCTAGCGATTTGAGTCTTCGTCTTCAACAGATTGTGTGTGCTACTAGGTATTGCATTTTCTTGGACGTGTTTACGTGTTTTGTAAGTCTTAGTGGTCTTCCTGTTTTTGTTTTCTTACTTCCATTTATAATGTTATTGGTTGGATGTGTTGTGCTATGACGTGTTTCACTGTTTTATGCTGAGAAATATGCATCCGAGTATCAATGATATCAACAAAGGCTAAACGCTGACCAAAGGTTGGAATAGGATTATGTGATTTCTTGTTGTTATTCAGATGAACAGACTCTCTCATTTATGTATGGTCACGGCGGCACCAGTATGGACAACAATCCTTGTGGCTTTACATTCTGAAGGAAAGGTATTGTTCGCCATTGCAGCCTCATGAATCGCATCGATCGGTTCGAGTACGTTATGTAACACCCCAAAACCCGAATGTTTATATTCGTCAAATGTTCTTATATGGTATATCATGAAATAAATAACTAGGCTATTTAACCTAGTTAAGAGTATGATAAAAACCATTAAAGGATGAAAGTTGTGCCAATTATATTTTGAGGCAAACTTGAGGGACTAAAATGGGGCAAGATGAAACTTGAATTAATATATGAAAAATACACCCATAAACACACATAATCGTGTGTTCTAGAAAGAGCAGGAGCTCTTATGGAGCCAAAACCCTAATCATGGAAAATCACCAAATTGAAAGGCTAAATGAAGTCTAAATCCATAACCGAGTACGGATTAACGATCACCTTCTCAATGGGATCATAAGGTATGTCTTAAAAGTTAGACTGGTGATCTTTCACGAAGTGGGTTATGATGTAAATTGCGAATTTGTATGAAATTGAGAATGAGTATGTGTTAGAATCGTCATTTGGAACATGTGTTATGAATGGTTTGGGTTAATTTGATGTTTATAGGTGAAACCCGTTGGTTATGGTGATGATGGCGACTTGAATGATCACCCATGTCTAATTCTTGCTTAATGTTGATGTATATGATAGACTCTTGTTAGAGGAATTGAAAGAAATGTGATACTAGTATGTTTGATGTTTATGCATGAATGATTCATGTTGATTACAAGTAGGAATTTGATGAATTATGAATGAGATTAGAAGGATATGCATGAACTAGTTGTACACTATGCTTAGAAGGTAGTACACACATCAAAAGTATGATGAAATTATGAAGAACTTAAGATTAGATCACTTGTAAGTGATTAACAAAGTAGTTATGAAGTGGGTTTTTGATGATATGATAGAAGTAATGATATGCTCATGTTAATAATGATGAAAATCATATATGTGTAAGTATTTTAAAGAAATTGGATAAAAAGTGATGGATTAGCATGTTTTAAGGTTGAATGATAAATTTCATGTAAGATCCGTGTAATGAAAAAGGTTGTGATGAATAATGAATAAGCTAACTATCTTGAGAATGATATATGATAGTTGATGCTTGGTAAGCGATATGGAAGCTTGGAAAAGAAGCGGGTCAAACGGTACTAATGTGCACGGGAAGCATATTCGGATGCTAGGTAAGTAAAACTTACACCCCTTTTGTAGAATATCTATTCAATGTTTAGATCACAAACATGGTAAGTAAATATGTGAATTATGATGTTCCGACAAGTCTTGGTATAGGTCGGAAAATGTGGTTATGTCAAGAAACTAAGTTGATGGTTAAAAAGGGTAAAAGGGGCATTATGGTAATTTTGGTTGCAAGTTAACGAAGTAATAAGTTACATGGATGGGATAATGAATAACTAACATCCCATAAGGATAAAATGGACATTTAGACTTAACGGGTCAAATGGTGAAGATGTCACCCTTTGGCGTTATCGACTAATGAATTGCTTTGTTAAGTATTATGAAATCGCAGAATGTATAGAAAAAAAAAGGATTTGCGTTGCTATTATCTAGCAATTTAGCGTATGAAGTATTAAAACGGGTCATAAATTTGATCCAAGCCAGGTATGTGCATTTACAATTGTAGATAAGTCGCATGATTGGTTAATTATGCAATGAAGTCTTTTGTAGTAAATGATGGGTCAAAGTTGACAAAAACGCCCTTGATGGGTAAAACGGGCAAATGGTCTTAAAAGTCGATTACAAACAAGCTATTTGATTAAGTGAATGTTTTGGAAAAGTAGGAAAGCGAGAAGTATGATTTTCGTAAGCCAAGGACCTTAAAATGCGCAAATGCCCTTAACGGGTCAAAATAAGCTTTTGAGCGAAAATGGGTTTAAGAGGATGCAAGACATTCGAGAATCTAATTTTTATGATAGACGTCATTGATAGTATTAGGTTCGTAGGAAATTTTGGTCAAACAAACGAGTTATGTGGATAAATGCATGAACGGGTCAAAATATGGAAAAAGGGTAATAAGCCGAAGGCTTAAAAGTCATAAATTTTGGTAGTCCAAATATTGGATTTTCACTCCATGTGATGGAGAATTAAATTATGGTCGCGTAGTAAAAAGAATTGGTTAAATCGGACTTACGGATCATAAGTTATGATGATTTTAAGTTTGGTTTTGATAAATGTTTTAGTTGGGCAAGTGCAGCAACAAAAATAAAGGAACCTGCTGTCAAAAAGGGGGCTAGGTGTAGCGTCTAGACCCTAGGTATAGCGTCTAGCCCCTAGGTGGGGGCATCTAGACCCTAGGTGGGGCGTCTAGCCCCCCTGGATCCGAAATTTGTTTAATTAATGGTTCGTTTGCTCCGTTTTGTCTTGGGAACTCGTTTAAACGCGTTTTAAGTTGCGTATGACTAATTTAACTTACGTTTTTATGAACATACGTGTATGCACACATGTAGATAGGTAAGTATGTATCTATACACGTGTGTAGAAATGTATGTAAGCATGTATGCGCGAACGTATGTAAGATTATAAGTGTGTGAGCAAGTACACGCGGATATATGAAGGTGTATATGAGTAGGCAAGTATGAGTTGGGTATGTTGCAAATAGGGACGTATGTATGTATATATGTATAACGTCATGAGTGTGCGTAATGATGTAGGTATGGGTGTATGTAGATATGCATGTATTAACGTAGATGTGTTTATATGTGGGTATGTACGTATGTATGTAATTGATTATTTGTGAACATATGAATATGTATAAGTATGTACGAAAGTTGGTACGCATGTGTCCAATGAAATTGAGTACTAATGATATTAATAACGTATCTGGTTAATGAAGTATGACGCAGGAATAGCAAAGAAGTCTCACCGCGAATTGTATGATCAGATGGAAAGCCGGGTTATAAAGAGTTAACGCAATGAAAAGTAAACGTGAATAAATAATGTATGTTTATATTGCGTACTAATGTTACGAGTTTTTATGTGGTGAGGGCAGGTAGTACGAAACACGAGGATCATCAAGGGATAGAGATCGAGGACCGAGTCACGTGAAGGATTGTACGGGATTATATGAGAGAGTAATTCGATACAAACAAGTTATGTTTTATTCCGTAAAAGAGTTAAATTGATGTATTCAATATACAAGAGTTGTTTTTAAAAATGAAATTCAAGTTAGTCAAGACAGTTATAACAAAAGAAATTTTATGGCATGAACTTCCGCGGTGACTTTTTGTCAAATACGAACTAGGGTCTTACACGTTACAAGTTAAAGACCGAGTCTCGACATCCTCCGTCGTGTCTCGGATTGTTATCAACTGTTCCTGCAAGTCTATATGTTGCTGTTGTTTGTTAACATTAAAGACATGCAGCCTGATGACGAAACTCCTGCTCAAGTCAGCCTGATGACGAAACTCCTATTAAACATGCTATTGATGAAACTCCCGAAACATCCTACTATTGACGAAACTTCTATTTTGACAAAACTCCTGGAAGTTTCGTCATCATGGTGTTTCATCATGATATTTCGTCGGTTCAAAAGGGCTTTCGTCGGCTGCTTGCTGTTTCGTCGAAGGCTTTCGTCGGCTGAAACAGTTTCGTCGTGTTGCTGTGCTTATATAAACAGCACAAACTGAAGACACAGGTTAGGTGAGACAGACACACGAGTGAGAGAACAGAAAGAACTCAGAGAGAACCGAGAAAGTTGAGAGCGTATCTTATGTAATCGTTGTAAACAACTTTCTGGTTTTAATATATATTGTGAGTTTGAAATAGTAAATCTTTGTGTCTTGTTCGTGTTTATCTTAATCTCGGTTTGCTTACCCGGTTGGATTCTACACAACCGGGTTTGTTCGTATACAAGGATTAGGCGACTAGATCCTCCGCTAGTTGGACCTACAAGTGGTATCAGAGCTTTGGCTCTTCTCCTTGTTAAAACCGAGTCGTTTTCGAGTGTTTTTATTGTATTTGAAGTTCATATTTTCTGGAAAATCAGTTTATAACTTCGAAAATCTTGGTATTTTGCTGTTAGTTCATAAGAAAACCTTGTTAGTAGTAGAAAGGAATCTGGAAGTTTTGCCTCAAGAGTGAAAGTTAAGAGCTGTCATAGAATGGGTACCTCGATTTACTATTTGTACCTGTAATTATTATTTAAAATATATAATATAATATATATCTTATTATATATAAGGATATCTTACTTATTATAATTTGATAATTCTAAATTGAAATTATATTCAACATTTTGTTCGTTTGGGTTTGATTGTGTCGTAGCTCTATAATTCGGATTAGGTTTATCGTTGTATGAAATGCATTGCTGATATTGACCCCAAAAACGAAACGATAGGTACAGCTAGGCCGTGAACAGCCAACCATCGCAATGTAAAATTGGATAGATTCGATCTATGGTCATGAGGCCTCCTAAAAAGATCTAATAAATTCATCGAGTTGTTCCAAAGAATATGTATAGTGTATAGAAATTTTTGCAAACAGTTTTTTCTTTACAAAAAATTGAAATATGCGTGGTTCAATATTTTTATGTTTACCTTTTATTCAGTTTGACGGTCTCGCTGTAAAGCGCGGGTTCTAAATACTATATGAAACTGTATGGTTGAATTGCAGTATATAATATGGAAACAATAGATTGTTTAATAGTTTGCACGTAAAACATTCATATAAATAATTCGTATAATAGTTACAAGTTATAACAACGAAAGAGTAAAATGCACGGATAGTCCCTGTGGTTTTGCAAAATAACACCTATAGTCCCCAATTTTTGGAAATTACACCGATGCCCCCTGTGATTTAACAGTTTGTTACTCGGATAGTCCCTGGAGTGGATGAAGGTTAGTTTTCTCTGTTAAGTGGATGTGAAATGACAAATTTACCCTTCATCTTCTCCACTCTCTGTAAAAACAAAAGAACCCAACTCCAGCCAACATTTATCTTTATAAGAGAACTGATTGATTGATTACACAACTTTTCTTGAAAATTGTTTTGATGATGATTCCTATCAGGCTACCAACACAATCAAAGCACAAACAAATTGAATCCATATGATGATATGAAGCTAACAAAGAAAATGCTTGCGATAAAATGATCGCTTGAGAGACAAGTCTTGAAACATGCACATCTGACTGCAAATCTACTACTTCAATATCATACTATTACCTATTAAAACACTACATATCCAACATCTGCTTGAGGATGAGTAGTAATTACATGCGATCGTCAACATTTGTGTATGACTTTAAAACTATTAACTTGAAACATGTCGGTATCTTGAACCCTGGTGGCGCTGATACGCCAATCGCACTTATCCGACACACATTTAACCTCATACCTATCTTTTGTTGATCTTGTTGTCTTCATCTTAAAAACCCCTCCTCAACACACTTCATCTTCAGAGTTAACTTCAATGCTTCTTTGTTTTTGAACAATTTGAGTGTTATTGGATCGCTACTCGGTCTAGGGTCTTGTAATGGTGGATCCGGCTGGAGTTGGGTTTTGTTTTTATAGAGTGGGAAGATGAAGGGTAAATTTGTCATTTCACATCCACTTAACAGAGAAAACTAACAGTCATCCACTTCAGGGACTATCCGAGTAACAAACTGTCAAACCACAGGGAGCACCGGTGTAATTTCCAAAAGTTAGGGACTATAGGTGTTATTTTGCAAAACCACAGGGACTATCCGTGCATTTTACTCAACAACGAAATATTAAATGAATGTACCATCGATCAATGCCTATCTGGTTGATTACGTATATCGTACCGTGGGATATGTGAAAGCTTGTTGGCGCAGGATGACTATTTTGGTAATTCTAAAAAGTCAAAGTAATTATATAAGAAAATCTATGAGTAACAAAAAAATATATGCCTTAGACATAATTGACGTATATATTAAAAAGAAAACGAATTGAACAGTAATAATAAATTTAAATATTCAACAGAGTGTTCAATGAAAACTAATAGAAAAATAAATAAATGAATAGTATCGGGTATCGGTACAGGTATCAAATTTACCAAACAGAGTGTATTTTCGGTATCCGTTCGGCACCGGTATTCATCGGGTTTTACCCTCAAATACCGGTGTCGTACCAGTACCGTCCGTATCAAGCCATACTGTACCAGATATATTCGGTACCGGTACCCATTTTTGGGGATTTCGGTAACGGTATTTTCGGTACCGGTTGGTACCGAGCTCATCAAATCCTGTAGCAACGTACCAATGCAAGTAATTGCACATTTTAGATTACTTTTCATACACAGAGTAAGTAAACTGTATTTCGTTTGAATGAGGTTTTATATACACAACAACTTATTTTGCTTTATTTTTTTGTCTTTTTACGTAATGAATGAATTGTAGCATGTAAAATTAACTTGGATATTTAGATTATTGATGAGCAAATCGTATCAAATCCTGTAGTCAAACCGGTATCGTATCGGTACCAAATTTACTATACCAAATCATTTTCGGTACCAATTTGATACCCACATTTTGGCGTTTTCAGAATCGTTACTTTCGGTTCGACACCGGTCTAGCACCATACCTATATTTATTGATTTTTACCTTCAAATACCATATCGTATTGTACCGAGCATTTTCGATGCCGTTACCTAATTTTGATGATTTTCCGGATCGGCACTTTCGGTGCCGTTACAGGTACCGAGCTCATCCATATTTAACGTGTTAGCACCGTAATATCTTAACTGAAAACAACCGAATTTCCAACGTGTAGGACATGTGGGTCCTATTATTATATATTAGGTTATTTAAAATCGTTTTTTTAGGACGGATTGACTATCCTTTTCATGACATTTTTTATTTATGTTTTGATATTCGGTATCTGCTTACCGTTACTGACACGCGTTTTGCAGTCATTGGGTCCCCGCCGCAACGCGCGGGCGAAAATTTAACTAGTTTGAATTTAATTATATAAGAAAATCTATGACTAACATAAAAAATATATGCCTTAGAATTTCATCATGAATTTTAGTTTTATGACTTGAACTGTTTAAAGGTAACGTCCGTTACCATTTTTTCTACAGTTGGTGCAAGGTACTCACTAATCAATATGTTGAACTAGGGGTGAGTATGGATCGGTTTGATTTGTTTTTTTTAACGGCCAACAGAATCAATTCTGAGCACTTTTGGGGCACTAACTGGACAAACGGAGTACTCTGAGAGTAACCCGAGTCCTCCACCAATTCCGGGGAAAACCCGGTAACCCACCCGCCCATAGGCACGAGAGTAAAATTACTGGTAAAACCCATTTGGCTCAAGGATCCAACCCAGTTTTCTCTGGGTCTCCTATCATTGTCCACCAGTGTCTCACTGCATCAAGTGGGAGTTGAACCTGCATCTCTCAAGAGAAATGCAAGCCCTCAATCACATGATCTAGAGATCATTGGCGGGTTGATTCGCTTAATATCCAAAACCGAAATGGTAACCGCACGCTTCGGTTATCAAAAAGTTATAATCAATCCGTTTCAGTTATTTTGATTCAGATTAATCAGTTATTGCAGGTTAATTAGGTTTGATTCGGTTATGTTGGTTAGACCGTGGGGTATGGTGGGGCAGGGGTTTGGGGCATGGGTTGACACGTGGATTATGGGGCACTCAATACACAAACCCAAGTTCATAGGGGTATGGTGGGCGTGGCTGGGCTGGCGTGGCCAAGCCACATCATTTTTTTAATATATATATATAAGTATCCGCTAAAATGAGAACCACCTCGAGTTGTAAGAACCGCGAGAACTTTTTGATCTGGGGCGAGGTGGACCAAATTTTTTTTTCAGAAACGTAGATGCATGTATAAAAACAACATTTGTAAAAAAATGTCGTGGGTGTAGTTTTGAGCACCACAAGTTTGTGTTTACGGGACCCGTAAATTTTCCGGCCAGATTTACGGGTCCCGTAAACACAAACTTGTGGCGCTCAAAACTACACACACGACATTTTTTTTGAATTTTTTTTTACAAATGTTGTTTTTATACATGCATCTACGTTTATGAAAAAAAAATTGGTCCACCGCGCCCCCTACTCACCCCGAAATTATCAGAGCTGGCGTGACTGGACTGGTATCTTCATTGCACAGCGGAAGCAAAATAAGCTAAGTCTTTTAGTAAATGGAACGCCCACTAAGTACTCGAATTCCCAATGGTTCTCCTATTCAAACCATGCCTTGTCTTAGAACTGTAACCTGAGAAAGAAACATGCGAAAAATCAACATAAAGTTGAGCGAGTTCATAGTTTGTTTGTAAAAGATTTGAAATAAATCTTTTGAATAACCGGTTTGTGAAATAATATTGAGAAAACGAATTTAGAAATCATTTTCTTGCCAAGTTATATGGAAACGTTGTATTTGTAACCATGTATTTGTAAAGTCTCGTATTTGTAACGTTCGTATAACCGTCAATGCCCACCCTGACTTTGACTTCATGCCCGCATAATCCTATGCTTTGAATTTGTATAAAATATGGTATGTAATTTATAAAATCCCGGTATGAAAGCAAATAAGGAGACAAATCAGTAAATGTGTAACCACATGGTCCAACCTGCGGGCGCATGCTAAGATATGATCCCCACATGGTCCAACCTGCGGGCGCATGGGTGGGGTTAAGACAAGTCACCACATGGTCCAACCTGCGGGCGCATGGGTGGGGTTAAGATGTAATCACTGCATGGTCCAACCTGTGGGCGCATGCTAAGATATAATCACCACATGGTCCAACCTGCGGGCGCATGGGTGGGGTTCGTTATGTTCAAATAGACTTATCACTTATATGATCCAAGTGTACCATTCCTTAAGCTAATCATACCATGTATAAAATGTCTGAAATAATTGTATCATGTATTTTACCCCAGCCTCTAAGGCTGAACCTCCCCAGCCTCTAAGGCTAATTTCCCCTAGTCATAAAAATCAATCACTTTTCGATAATACGCATTTGTTTTGTAAAAACCGGTATATTTAGTATAAAGTTCATTCGTCAACCGTTTGAGTTCCTTGAAATCCATTCGTAACATGATCTAGAAATGTGGGTTTTCATTCATTCGAAAACTTTGTATGTTCTTGCAAAACGTGCTTTTTATCTAAAATATGAAATCTTTGTTTATCGATAACCTTGTATGTTTCTGAAAAACGTGCATGTCTTTCCACCCCGAAAACATTTACAAAAATGTAAAACTGTAAAAGGTGGGGTTATGAACTCACCTGAATATTCTTGTGCATAGCTAGCTAATTACGACTTTGTGATGTCGTTTCCAAGACTTGACTCGCTAGCGTGCATTCTACAATATTCCTTACACGGAATGTCTTATAAGTTTCTAAATAATGCGGTAACTAAACTACGTGTTACCGAGCTCTACCGAATCGTTAATCGAACGATTCAATGGTAAGTAGTTAACTTATCGGAAATGATTAGGTCATATTTGATAAGTGTCGTTTATTGTCGAAAATAACCACTATGTCTTGAAAAGACTTGATTCTCGAGAGGTTTAAATAAAAAAAATAAATATATATTTATATAAAGTATATAAATACTTCGTTGTAATTGCGTTAGCCGTCTCGAGTAGTCGTACGTGTATGTATCGAGTATTCGTATGAAAATAATATATAATAACTTGTATTATATATATCACGTCTTGTGTCTATTTGTCAAAAATATACGTATATGCCGTTTAGGCGTTTGAAATAAATATAAAACCATATTTATTTCAATGAGAGAATTCGTATTGTATGATACTTGAAATAAATATACAAACTATATTTATTTGTTGTAAATAATTTCCGAATCGTTGATATCGAAAGTTGTAAAGTGTTTGTCGTTTGAAATAAACTATGTTTATATTCATTTTTATAAAATAATCGTCGACATTTCGAAGTTTAGAATAAATATAATATCTATATTTATCGTCGTAAAATAATGTCCGATGCATAAAAACTATTCCTTTTGTTTTTATAAGAGAATTCGAGTCGTTAGACGTTTGAAAATAAATATAAAAAATATTATATTTATTTTGTAAAATACTTAGCGTTATTGACACATTTGTAAATTATAAAGTGCCGTTGAGAAAATATGCATCCGCGTCTTGTCTTAGGTGGGTCGTTTGAATAAAATCGCGTTTTCATTTTACGGGTTTTCTCGAAAAACGGGCAGAGTTTCCTCTGTTTTTGAACGCCCCGACAACACAAGTTGTCGTTACTTTATCAAAATTCAACCAATAATCAATATATAAGATTTCATAAAAACGACAAAGGTATAAGATGAACACTAAATTAATTTGGTTCGAGCTCGTTCACGAAGTTATTATAAACTTAAAGTTAACGCAAAATAATATTCTTTCTAAATCTTTTACCGAATCTTCGTGTCGAAACGTCGGACATTTTGACCGAGTTGACCGAGTCGTTGACTGAATTGACCCGAGCAGTTGACTTGTTGACTGCATTTGACCAAGACCCGAACCGAGTGAACTTGGTTTAACCGATTCGACTCGCACCGTATCGTTGACCTGAACCGAACCAAATCATGACCCGAGACCCGGGTTGACCTTGTTGATCGAATCCGAACCAAAGCACCCGAACTACCCTTGATCTAAAACAGATCTGAAGGAGGACCACCACCCACCGTCTGTTACCGTCCGGCCGATCCGGAGCCGCCGCTGCCGTTAACCCGTCGCACCACCACCGTAACCCCCCCCCCATACCGAAAAAGCTGGAATTTCGCCAGAATATAAAATTCTTTGAAACTTTGCAGAAATCCTCCAAGTGTCCCGATCTAGGCATGCACGGGAGAAAAAGTTCAAAACGGGATCGCCGGAATCTTGACCGGAACTTCACCGGAGTTGCGCGTGAGCCCAAACGGCTCAGAATCTTCGAAAACCGACACCGCCATCGTGTCGGGAACGTTCGGTTTAGTGGGGGTAGGGTATAGGCTCGAAGAATCCTCGCCGGAAAATGTCACCACCGCCGCCACATGCGGCAGCGCCGCCGCCGTCGCCGGTCGCCGGAGTTCGGCCGGTGCCGAGTGAGAGAGAGAGCGATGTAGGTGTGTGTGTTTGGTCTGTGTAATTTTGTTAAGAGAATGAGGGTTTTGAGCCCTCTAAAGGGTATTTATACTAGGATTGTTTTGTGGGCTTTTGGGCTTGGGCCCAAGGCCCACAAGCCCAAATCGCGTGTTACAAGTGGCCCGTAATCCCTGTGAGACCCGTTTTCAAATACCCGAACTCCTCGTAACGTCGTAAATCAAAATTTTAGATTTTAAAACATGTTAAATAATGTCGTTTTTGTCGTTGCCGCGCTCGTGCGTCGTTAACGGTAAAAAATCGCGTAAAATCCGACGTTGGTCTTTCTATTCCGTTTTTCGATCCGATTTCGACTATAGTTACAAAAACTTCATTACAGAGCTAATTATAGCGTAAAATGTAAGTTTCGAAGGTGCCAGGCGTCTCCGTCGCTTCCGTTTTGTTGCCGATGCGTTTTCTATCATCGCGTTTTTAGTTCACGTTTGCATTTGTGTCGCACGGAAGCCCAATAAATCATCATACAACAGATGATTGGTTTTCAAAGCGGTTTTGAAATTTATGTTCTTGTTGTGGTTGTCGCCTAAGGATAGGTGACAGTATTGTTTTATGACTAAACGCAAGTAAACTCGCGTTAGGGTCCTAGGAAGGTTATAGACTAGGTCAAAGTATTACTAATAACCTAATTCCCTATAACCATGAGCTCTGATACCAACTTTTCTGTCACACCCCGACCACGTAGAACAACAAAACGTGCCGGAAAACGTCGGGGAGTGTTGTAACAGAATCATTGCTTCATAACACATGGAAATTGAAATATTGTTTTATTTAATTAAAGAGTTAGAATGTCTTGACAATCAAAGAAACATAACATAAATAACTAGTCTTGCATCTTTTATTGACACTAAGGCCCAAGTCCGCCTATGTGTATCTTGATAAGTCCTATGCATCATCTCCTGAAAACACATGTGAAAATAGGTACGTCAGCATAAAAATGCCTGTGAGATACATAGGTTTTGTGAAAACAGAATTCATGACTTATGTTCGAGAAAATGTTTAGTCATGAACCTTGTAATTTGCTTTGTCTTGTAAATCATTTGAAAAACGATAAGATTAGATGATATGTATAAATAAGAGAATAATGTATGGTTAAATGAATAACCATGTAAAATGAGTTTGTATAAAATAAGTTGTTTGTAAATTAATGTCTTGTGAAAAGTATGTTATTTGTATAAAATGTTATATGTCCAAATTGAAATGATTCAAATAACGCTACGATATGTAATACCATACAATCACTTATATATAGGAAGTACCAGCGGCCTATCCACCATGCTTGTATCATATTACACACGCCTCGTTACTTAAATCCCTTACTCAAACCAAACCAACAATGTAAGATGTTTATGTTTAAACCAATTGCCAAATGTATTGAATAATTTGTCAAAATGTTTATGTCAAGATGTAAGTCATGTAATGTATAGCCAATGTCAAAAATGTTTATGTGTCAAATGTAAATCATGTAATGTGTGACCAATGTCAATAATGTTTATGTGTCAAATGTAAATTATGTAATGTGTAACCCAAAATGATATGTATGGCTAGTGAAATGTATCAACTAAACCATATGCACAAAAACAAAGTATTGAAGTAAAACATGGTTTAAATCAAAGCTATGTTTTGTGGAACAAATGCATGCTATACTGATATAAACATCTATGCGGTATTGTGAGAATGCATACATCCAAGCCTTGAGACTGTGGCGATAAACCCTTAAACAAATTAAAGGTTTATCTAAGTTATGTATATCGAATTCGGTCATTCCTTTCATCCAAACCTACCCAGGATGTCCGGAACGGGAGTTGTCAATTCCTATGGTACCACTACCTACTAACGAACGGCATGATCGGTGTTAATGAATGTATATTGATCCATCAAAACAAACCAAATATCATATCAAAATGTAAGCATGTGATGAATAATAAATGTACTAAGTATGCACACAATGGGCATACATAGCATAGAATGTAATGTAAAATAATGTACTAAGTACGCACACAATGGGCATACATAGCATAGAATGTAATGTAAAATAATGTACTAAGTACGCACACAATGAGCATACTTAGCATAAAATGTAATGTAAAATAATGTACTAAGTACGCACACAATGGGCATACATAGCATAAAGTGTAATGTAAAATAATGTACTAAGTACGCACACAATGGGCATACATAGCATAAAACACAATGAAATCATGTACTATGAATGTACTAATGAACATAGCTAGTATATGATGTGAAAACAGGAAAGCATGAAAGTAACAAGTAGGCACATGTGTTCCACCCCAAAACAGTTTGGAAAAACAGTAAAAGAGGGGTCTATGTACTCACTTGAGATTGCTCAGAAGTCCTAAGATAACCACCAAGCAATGCTAGAGATCACGGAATCAAACGACACCTAATATAGGTAACTATGTTAATAAACCGGACCTAATATCGAAGGATCGGATAGAATGAGGGTTCGTAAACCAAACGAGTATGGAGACTCGCGTAATATGGTTTAACAAAGCCCACATACTAAAACGAAACTTAACCTAAGTGTTTGTGACCCATTACGACCCGTTTAGGTAGCTTATGCTACTTTAACGCGTCGTTCGCGTAAAACGCTTTCGGAACGCCTAACTAGTCCTATGACAAGTAAAATATGCCTTAACATGTCTAATATGGTTGTCAAATCAGTTTAGATGTCAAAAGTTATGTTACATATGTTTAAAATGAATTTTGGCATCAAAGGGGTATTTTGGTAATTTACCTAAGGCATATAAACTACCTATCATACAACTACTTAAACGAAGCGACCATAAGGTATAACCTCGGAAGGTTATTCCCTATATACTATGGTCACCTAATGTGTTTGGTCGGATCCTAATGATCGACCAAATGGCCCGGGTTCGAAGGTATAAGCGATTTATCAGATCGCTTACCCTACGACCCTTGACAACGTGGTAATCAGTAGGCATAGTCACAAGGGACTATAACCATCGTGATTACAATCACGTTGCGAAGTTCAAACGAACTTCGCATTGACCATAAACTGGTCAACGCTGAAAATCAAACAAAGTTTGACTTTCGGACTCGAAAAGCAATAAAAGAACGAAGGAACACTTACGAAGGGTCCCCGAATGCTAATCTAGATCAAAATAGCTCAGGTATGAAACAAAGGTTTCAACTTAGAGCACAATTGATCAGATTCTAGTGAGAAATGAAGTTGGGGTATGTGGGTATTTATAGTTTTCGGTTCACCGTTAGGATCGTTTCTTGGAAAAGAGGGAATGATCTAGCCCGTACACTTGTCAAGATGTTGTGGTAACTGATTTTGGCCACCATAAGAGATTAACATGTGGCACTTGACCTTTGGAGAGTGTTTAAAGGCTGTAATCAGCTGTTACTTGACCTTTCCTGATCTGAAGGGCTGACGCGGGCCGCGTAAAGATACACACTGATCTTACGCGGGCCGCCTGGCCATGTCTGATCAGAAATAAGTTTCAGAAACTATAGTTTTGGTCCCTGCACGTGTTTAAGGCCATTTCCGACACTTCTAAGGCCCGTAAAGCCAACTTTAAGGCCCTAAAATGATTCCTAAACATTGTGGACATGAAACATGCTCAAAAATATGTCGGATGTTGGTTCGTTTGGTCGTACGAACGCGATGTTCGCTTAATTACGACGGAATGCGCACAAGCGCGAAAAACGATCCAAATGACGCAACGAATGGATTTTTCTTATGCCAAACACTAAAATAAAATATTTTAGTGCTTACATAAATTTTTGGATGTCCGGATGTATTCAGAACGTGAGTTATGCGCAAAAGTGCAAACTTGTGCACTTTTTGACACTTTTAGTCCCTGAATGACCCAAAAGTTTATTTTAGCATACCGAACACCTCAAAGCCTATTTCTAAGCTATGTAGAGGATATTTATGGTATGTTTAACTTGTGGTCATGTTCCGGAATGTTCGTTACTGTTCAAATTGGCATATTTTCGCAGTTTGTCAAGTTTAGTCCCTGTAAGCGAATTAACTTGTTTTTGCCATACCAAAGCCTTTAAAACTTATTTCTAAGTTATGTAAAGGTTATTTAAGGTATGTTAAGTATATGTTGATGTTCCGGAGTATTTTTCGCATTAAACTGATTACGTTTACGCACCAGTTTGAGTATAACTCTCCAGAAAGCGATATAGAGTTTGAAATTGAATAAAAGTCAAAACATGAAAAATGTAAAACATAACCAAACAAACATTGGGATCAAATAACATTGCTTTATTGATAATTGTACTGTTCACAATGATTACAAGCACAGATGTTACAGTCATCGTTATCATAGTAGGTAACGACCGCTCTACCTTCATCCTCCAAAATCATGTTGTGAAGAATGATACATGCGTACATCGCGTTTCCAATCTGATCCTTGTTCCATAGTCGACAAGGCATTGCCAATATTCGCCACTTTTTCTTCAAAACACCGAACGCTTGCTCGACGTCTTTACGTGCAGCCATTTGGACCCTGTTAAACTTTAATCTCTTTGGATCTATGGTACCGTGTCTTGTGAACGATTTTACGAAAACCCCCCACTCCGGGTAAATCCCATCAACTAGGTAGTACCCATACACGTACTCAACCCCGTTTACAAAGAAACTTCCTTTGGGTCCTATACCATTTACCCGATCATTGAAAAGGGGCGAGTGGTTTCTGATGGTAATATCGTTATGTGAACCTGGCATACCGAAGAACGCATGCCATATCCAAAGATCTTGGGGCGCAACCGCTTCAAGCATGATGGCTGGCATCCCGTGAAATCCACTCGTGTGAGCGCCTTGCCATGCAGTTGGACAAAGTTCCCAAGGCCATTTCATACAATCTAAACTACCTAGCATCCCGGGTAGCCCATGATAATCTGCATTATGTTCCAATATTTGTTGCATGTCACTGAACGAGGGCTTTCTCAAATATCTTTTCTTATAAAGTTCTAAAATACACGAACAAAAATTGTGAAGACTTTCTCTAGCTACACGTGCAAACATTTTTAAATAGTCATCCATAATGTCCGAACTATTGCCGTACGCTAACTGTCTAAGTGCTGTCGTGACCTTTTGCCACGTACTAAATCCTAATTGCCCAGTTACATCCAGTTTTTTGTTGAAAATAAACATACTTCTCCTCAAGATCTCTAGATATCCTTAAAAATACGTTTCTACTCATACGAAAACGACGCCTAAACATTTTTTCATCATACTTAGGTTCCGCTGAGAAATAATCGCTTACTAACAAATTGTTAGCGGTGTGCCGTTCACGAGCGATGTACCTCCTCCGTTTAGGTTTCGGAGTCTCTTCCTCATCGTCTTCCACGATAGCTTTCACCACCGTCGCGATCGTTTGTAGAAATATTTCCGCAGCATCGTCAGATGATGATGACGATTCACTTGAACTTGAAGAACTCATGGCAAGATTGTGTTTTATGTGTTTGATATTGTGTGAGAAAAATGTTAAATATGGTAAGGTATTTATATAGGAAAAAAAAGGTTTTTTTTTCTTTTTAAATTAATGCCCAACGGCTAGTTTTGTTGGCCAATCAGATCCCGCCATGTCAGGCTCGTAGCCCCGCCCCACGCCCGGGCTAAAACCCCCCGCCAATGGGGCCACGCCGAAACCCAAACCCACCCGGAGTGGTGACTTAGGCGTTTGTACCAAACCCCCGCCCCTACCCCGCCCCTACCCCGCCCCATACCCCATAGTCTTAAACGCCAAATAAAAACTTTTGAATGGACTAATTATTTTTTAACCGGTTCTGTTGGTTGACCGCTAAATCAAATCTTTTAAAATGGACTAAATATTTTTTATTGAACTTTTGTTAAGAATTTTACTAGAAAGCAAACCCACATGAATATTATACTACATATACATTTGTAAGATGGGGATAGTGCTAGGCAGCTGCCTGACACTTCCTTATTTGACCAACACGTTTATTGTTTTATATCCATTTTAAATTTATGTTTTAGCCCCCAGCTCAAAATAAAATTACGTTTTTTGTCCCCATCTCAAAATTACGATCTTGCCCTCAATTCAAAATTACGACTTTGTCTGGCACTCTCCCATTGGACCAACCAGTTTATTTTTTTATATTCATTCTAAAATCACGTTTTTGTCCCTCTTTAAAATTACGGTTTTGTCCCCAGCTCAAAATAAAATTACGCTTTTGTCCCCAGCTCAAAATTACGATTTTTCCGTAAATTCAAAATAAAATTGTGGTTTTGCCCTCAGCTCAGAATTACCTTTTCGCCCCCAGTTCAAAATAAAACTTTGTTTTTGCCCACAACTAAAAATTACGATTTTGCTCTCTGTTCAAAAATGTGATTTTTCCCCGTTTAAAAAATTATGATTTCGCCCTCATTTCAAAATTACGTTTTTTTCCCAGTTCAAAATAAAATTATGTTTTTGCCCCCAATTCAAAATTACGATTTTGCCCTCGGTTCAAAATAAAATTGTGCTTTTGCCTCCAGCTTAAAATTACGCCTGTGCCCTTAGTTCAAATTTATATTATGTTGTTACCCCAAGTTCAAAATTATGAATTTGCCCCTGTGAAAATTTACAATTTTGCCCCTGGGTCAAATTTACAGTACTGCCATTACTTTAGTTTTTGGCAAATTATGATTTTACCCCAGTAAAAAATACAACTTTCCCTCAGTTAAAAATTACAATATTGCCATTGTTTTAGTTTTTTTTATTAAAACTATAAAAGTGTTTTGTTTTAATTGGTTTACTCGATTTAATTGTTTTTCGAGTCAATAACACTCGCTCATTATTCGGCCATCGCCCCGCAACGCGGGCAGGGCAACACCTAGTTATAAACAATAAGGTCAAGTATTATACTATTTTAATGAAATAAAGGACTCAACCCCAATAATAAAAAATTCAAGTTTTACATGGTTTAAATATTTTTTTTAAGTAAATTGCCATTTTAGTCCTTGAGTTTTTTTTTAAATTGTCATGTCCAAATAATTTTTTTCTCATCTGAGTCCCTGACTTTTCCTTTTTCTTGCCATTTTGATTATATTGCTTAACTTAGTCTAAAAACCAGGTTATAATCAGGGATATTTTTGGCATTAAATTATTATGAGATTTATAAATTATGTTGTAAACTACCCCTGGTTATCACTACATAACAGCTATGCTAAAAATACCACTGGTTATAACCAGCTTTTTATACTGAGTTAGGCAATGTGATCAAAATGACAAGAAAATGAAAAAGTCAGGGACCCAGAGAAGAAAAAAAAACTATTTAAACTAAAATGACAATTTAGACCAAACCTCAAAGACTAAAATGACAATTTACTCTATTTTTTATTAGATATGTTTTCCTCCAACAAAATAACACACATGTTACTGTTCTTTTAGCCCAATTATGTAGCAAGAACAAATATTGATCTTGAACCAGTGGGCAGACTCATGAATTATTTGTTGGGGGTGCGAATGAGGTGTTCAACTATATTTTCAAGGGATGCGGTCAGAATTTTTTGCTTAAAATATACACTAATTTTTTTTTCAAAGGGTGCGGCCGCCCACCTTGGTCAAAGGATGGGTCCGCCCCTGCCTTGAACCAAAAGTATTATTTACACCAAACCAATCATATGATAGTGAAAACAAGAATCAAACACCGAAACAATATAAACATCCATATCTAATGAACATAGCATATTGTAAATAACTACACGGCCACACGGACACGGGTGTGTAATCGGTTCAGGTAGGTTAATTTGGTTATGCAACAAACAAAACCACAACTTTCGGTTAATCAGTTATTGCTTAACCCACTGTCGGTTAATTGCTCGTTTGTTCAATTTAGTTAATCCGGTTCAGTCAAGGTGGTTAACACGGTTACAGTTAGATTAATTCGCTTATTTGATGCACCCCTATGTTGAACTATAGGTGGCAAAATGTATGGTCTTTTTTAGTATGAGTCGGATTTGGGTCTCAATTTCTCTTCATGCTATAACCACTTCTTAAACAAGACATTTTGTAAAAGGACTTGTAACCCAATGGTATTAAGGTGTTGCACTGGTGTTCCTCTTAAACAGTGAGCGTTCAAGTAGTATAGATTTATGAGTAGGTGTAGTTGGTATGTGTTTATCGTTGAAAAAAGGGCATTGGTGAGCATGCTTTCAAGTTTCAATGATAGGGATAATGTATCGGCATGGCATTCAACAAATGGAAGTCGCATATTAGGGACTTCGTGATAATTTTTTTTTTTTTTGTATTTGTCAGGTCAAAAACCCCGCTCAAAAAAATGAATTGAAATTATTATTTTAAAACAACATGATTTAACCCGCATTCATTTTTATCATAACATGCTCTTACACGAACAAAAAGACCGCTCGTTAAAATGATCCGTTCTGACCCGTGAGGCCGTTACCACGACCAATCCGGCCAGTCTAGTTTGCATAACGTTTATTAAATTCAAACAAATCAATATTTTAAATTTGTATATATAGTTTATATACTACATTTCTTTTGTTTTCACACTGAAATAATAGAGCCAGAGGACAAGGAAAAGGTTAAAGGATAGCAAGCAATTCCTGAACACCATAAGGATACACACATGTATAAAAAGTAGAGAAAATCATAAAGTTATATC
>JARYGA010060270.1:0-49812 GCA_030545235.1 Helianthus tuberosus
ACTAAAATACCCTTGGCAGACTTAACACATATGGATGGGGTTAAGTCAGCTGGACCAAAATGACAACGATGAAACCTTTTTGGATCCAGATGTTAAAAATGAAACATTTGGACTAAACTGGCAAAATGGCCCAAACCACAGGAACTAAAATGGCAATTAACTCTTTATTTTATTTGTTATATGATACGTACCGGAAAAGATAAGTTAATTAACATAATTATACTGTTTCATTTTTAAAATGCTTAAATTTGAAACTAGATGAAAAATTGGGGGCATATATTCAATATGGTGTTTTATAGGTTTTCAACACAACCCCTGTAAGCGAAGGCAGATGACGGGCCTACATAGACACTTAGCTTCGTGTTAGGGTGAGCGGGGCGTTCTCGGTGACCCCATGCGGGGACCTCCTCCACCGAAGAGGGAGGTGCTACCATTCAAGAGGGGACTCAAATCGGGGAGGAGAGAGGAGGTGAAATCGGTGGGACTTCACCGAAGAGAGGGAGGAGAGAGGGGAGGAGTGGACCAATGAAAAATTTCCTTTTTTTTTTTTTAATAAAAAACCAAATCACCTAAGAGGGGAGTGCCGTCATCAATTTAGGGTGTTAGGGGAGTTTAAGAGGGGAGTTGACGTGGCACACGAGGATTGGTTATGCGTAAGAGAGGGGACTCCCCTCTTAGGGGAGTGCCCCCCTCACCCTTATGAGTGTAACCTAACGAAAACTTTACACTCAAAGGAGCCATCATAAGGATATGGACAACTCATCCTAGGTTTACAATAAACATAAGTGCTCGCCAAATCTATTGAAAACAAGTTTTATAATATTTTAAATGGTCTCCATTTTTCAAATTCATATATTCACTTAGCATAAGATAACCACTAACATTTGTGAGATGCGTATATCATGTGTCAAAGATAACCATGACTCGATATAAAGACTAGCATCGCTTATTAAATCTTTCTATACTAATAAACAAAAATCTTTTTTGGACACATGCCACTTTCTGGTGCTTCCTCACCTTATTTTCCTATTTATCTCTCATATTAAATAATAATAATAATTTTAAACAAAAATATTAGATAAGAATAAATATTTAGATAAGGATAAACATTTGTTTTTATTATTATCATATTAAATAATAATAATAATAATAATTTTAAACAAAAAATTAGATAAGAATATAAACGTTTACTTTTGTTAGAGAAAAAATACTCAGATAGTCTATGTGGTTTGTCCTTTTTCCACCTTTAGTCTCTAACTTTCTAAAATTACAGTTATAGTTCCCAACTTTAGCAATTTCTGTTCAGGATATTTTTAAAAAGACAGAGGTTTTTAAGGAACTTGGCCCTAATCAAACGAAATTCAATTAAATTAAGGAAATAAAAAATGGGCGTTGATGGGTAAAAAACCGCCCCTTTCACATGGTAACACCGCCCCCCTAGGGCATTTTTTTGGAAAATTTTGGTTGGGCGTTTCCATGAAAATGCCGGTGTTTTGATTGTTTTCATAATATTACCGTTAGGCAACGGTCAAATAAAAAAAAAATTAAAATCAATTTTTTTACCTAAAAAACCCAACTCTATCTCATTTTTATACACTTTTTTCTTAATTTTATAAATCTTTTTCTCATTCTTTATAAAAAGAATATCATGTATCCATTCCGTCTCCCTTTTGGTGTTCCATCTTGGCCTATGAATCCAAATTCTTATCGCCCGAACACCATCCAGCCGCTACCAACCTTCAATTATCAAGATATTGACCCAATCTAGATTTTGCATTTTCGTCTTTAATTAGTGGTAATGATATTTTTATTTATTTAATGAAATATTATTTGTTTTAATTTTCAAATAAATAAAAGGGGGTGGCGGCACAACTTGTTGCCCGACTACCTGCCATTGCTTTGTAATTGCCTTTTTCATGTGGAATGATATTGAAGATTACCAAAAAAAATAAATAAATAATGGGGTATGCGTGGGACATTACGAGACATTATACCACTACACTCATTTTAACTTGAAGTTTTAAAATGACTTTTTACTTACTAGACTCTCACATATCTGCGGAAGAGTTTGAAACTAACCCACCACTACTCACTCATGATGTTATCTTTGGCCCAATGGGCTGATAAGACGGGCTACAGGAAATTTCTACAACTTCAAAATTTTACATTCAGTTTAATAATTTTCTCAGTTCTTCAAAATTTGTTCGTCACAGTACTTCACTGAGCTGCTTGAAACCTTTCACGACGGTTCTCAACCATCTCGCCGGAAAATCTTCGCCGCTGCTTACGTCACACCATCACCGATCGAACTTCCACAGGTACAATTTTCATCTATCTATCGAATCGTTTAATTTGTTCCGATTGTTTGCGGTTTTCTAGGGTTAGGGTTTCGGTTTTATTTAGGTATTTTTCAACTTGCATTTGTAGTCTGTTCAGTTCTCATGCGTTATTTTAAATGAACTAATATAATGGAAAGAATGCATTAGAGGCTCTTTGTTCTAACATTAGGGTTTAGATGTTCCTACATGTGTTATTATCAATGCTGGTGGCTGGTGGGAGTTGGATTTTTGCATATTGTTTTGTTTTACAATCATTTGAGAACATAAATTTGGCAATAACCTTTAATTTTAGGGTTGAGATTTATAGATTCATCATATTAAATTAGGGTTCATTCTAGTATTCAACCTTAGTGATCAAGAAATGAATAAATGGTGTATAGATTAAATACATTGTAGCTGGGGTTTTTGCGGTGCCTTTAATGCCTCACATATTCACATCTTAAGTGCTAAGCAACTCGGTATGTTTTTAGGACTTGATTACATGATCACTGTAGTTTTTTTAATAATAGAGTTAATTACACCGTTAGTCCCTATGGTTTGTGTCATGTAACAAGGTTAGGTATTAATAGTTTAAAGTCACGTTCTAAGGTTTTAACTTTTGATTTTGAAACAACTTGAGGTACTAAGGTTAATTTTCATTAAATTTTCAGTTAAGTTTGAATATAATGACGAAAATACCCTTATGTAATGTCAGGGACCATTTATGTAATCTATGTATTATTAATCGTTCATATCTCCCTTAATTGCTCTATCATATAACTTTATAATCGTTTCTTAATTGCTCTTTCATATATCTGTGAAAATTCTTTTCCCCATATATGTGTCTGCGTGGAGTTGAACAAACTTTACATATGTTAGTTTTATTTCTTACCATGTTTCTTCAGCAATTTTGCTTGGAGTTTAACAAACTTTACATATGTTAGGTTTATTTCTTACCATGTGTCTTCAGCAATTTAAATTGAAGTATTTCTTTGTAATTTTTTTCTTTCGGATTAAACTTTGTTGCTTGTCTTTATGATTCTTTGTGAAATCTAACACTTATATGATCATGACATGTTAAATTGTTCTTCTGTTAGTATCAAAGGGTCTCTTGATGTGAGTTCTTGAATGATAAGTTCTTAGTATTTGGTGTTAAGAAATCAATTTTATACTAGTTGTAGCAGAAAACATTATTTAACGGGCTTGTAATCTCCTCGCCGGGAAACCCCTGCTCCACTTTCTCGGCACTGGACTTTCTGACTCGTTCGCACTTGCCAGAACAATCTATGCTACCGGAAATAGTCCCTCACATTAATAATATATAGATTACATAAATGGTCCCTAACATTACATAAGGGTATTTTTGTCATTATATTTAAACTTGACTGAAAATTTAATGAAAGTTAACCTTAGTACCTAATAATATATAGATTACATAAATGGTCCCTAACAACCGGCTTCAACATTTAAATAATATCACCTTTCTTTTTTAAGCAGTGATAATAATAGGCATAATTATGAAGTCATAGACATCTAACCAAAGTACTTCTAATCATAGTCACATGGATTGCGGTTCGCTCCGGTACCTGGAACGAAAAGGGTACGCGGTCCGTGCATTTCTAAAATTCGGTACGAAGCGGGGTAGGTTCATTCGGAACGCCAATTCGGTACGCGGTACGGTGTATCATATAGTTTGGTACGTTGTATTGTATACAAAACAATTAATAATTTTTTTCAAAAAAAAATCCAATTTAAAATAACACATTTTATAATAAATATCTATACATACCCAGGTGTGAATTGGCACCATTAAAAAAGAACGGGAAAGAAGAGCATGTAACGACTTAATCGAATAGTCAGATTTTAATCCGCATTCCAAAAGTCTAATTACTAGTTTGAATCAACCTGTTCATTTCCGGTACGCGTATCGGAGCGTTCCGAAACGCAGAATTAGTTGATTGGAAACACGTTTTTTTATGTTTCGGAACGAATTTAGTGACAATCGGGTACAAAAACAGTATGTGTTTTTATAAGCCACCAGGGTTTGGGTTTCTCTCTGTTTTCGCTCCGATTTTCTTCAACAACCATATGATTTAGGTATCTTTTTTACCGTTCTTCATAATCTATATTCATTCGATTACATGTTTTCTATATAATCGACGAATTATTACTGCAACTGACAATGAACTCAAAATCTCACATTAAACAGTGATATCGTTTTCAAAATTTCCAACCGCATGCTTTATGATAATTGATTTCAATGATCAACAAACGATTACAAATAGATCCATACGGCTCTAAGTTATGAAGCGAAATTCGTTTTGCACAGGCCAATTTTGTTTATAAATCACGTGGAGTGTTCATGTGATGATCGCACAATACTGATTAGGCAAGTTATCTTTATTGTTTTGTTTGATATGATTTTTGAGTCGATCCGATCGGTTGATGTTTACCTAATTGATGGTTAGCGGTTGACATATTACTTTTGATAGATGATTTTATTGTGAGTTTTGAGATTCTAATTGTAGGATTTTTGTTCTTTCTGTTTATTTTTGAGGATAAGGGCATAAATACTAAAATAGGAACTTTTGATGTGGCTTTTAATCATTAAAAGTGCTAGAATAGCGTAATTAAATGTTTTGTGTGTGCTTTTAGAGGTATTTAAGGTAGGTTAATCAGTTAATGTAGTTTTCATAGGTTTATATTTTCTTGATCCTGAGCCTAAACTGGAAAAAGAAGATTACACAAAAATTAGGTTTTCAGTTTAGTTACCTTTTTAACTGTTACAGATATATAGTTGATACATACTTATCCAAATTCCAGTTGACCAAATTTGCAATGAGTTTGATCTGATTTTTTTACTTCATTAAAAATGTTTTTTTTTTTTGAAAAATAAGAAGGCACCCTACCTTACTAGACTCGTCGCTTGTCCGCCTCTCTCGGTTTTTTGACTGATTTTGATATCAGGTAACTGAACCCTATATTTTGTAAATTTTACATTAGAGTGGAATTGTTTAAATCTTCTAGGTGGTAGCTGCTGTTATAGAATAATGATATGAATATATGACTGTGATTGTGAATTTGTGATTGTTGTTCTTTTTCGGTTTTTACTGTACTACTTTGTTACTGTGGATGTGCTGATTGTTTATTGTGAATTTATGATTTTGAAAGTAAGAAATACTGTTTTATGCATACGATTTTGTTAATTTCATTGTGCTATTGTTAGTTGCAAATTGTGAATTTGAAATCTTGTTATTATGGAAGTCAGTAAGGTACTGTTATTGTTTTTATGTTAATCAAAATTTGTCAGTGGTTTGTTCCAGTAGTGTAGTATCTATAAATTTGTTGCTCAATGGATGTTTTTTGCTGCTGCTTTTCTTGTTATCCAACTGTCTGCTGTTTTTTAAATTAAATAAATATTTAGCTGTCATTTACTATGTATCTTCTCAATGTCCTGTCATCAACATACTTTCGTGAGAATCATATATTATCCTGAAGTTAACTTACTTTCATGTTCTTGTGGTGTTTTTTTTAAACAATATGTGGTCGTGATTCTGTGAGTATTGTTATCTATCTGGAAACCTGTTTTTGTACTTACCGAATTTGGTTACTTTTACATCCCTGTGCAAATTTGGTTTCTAATACTGTAATATCTTTTACATTAGATAATATCTGGCACTATAACTACCTAATGGAGCCATCGACTGAATACGTGGCGTTTGAAGAGAAGGTGAAGAAGACGATTTACATCGTCAACTTATCCCCTCAGGTTACGAAAGCCGTCTTAGAAAATGCAATCAATCAGTTTGGGAATGTGAAAGACGTTCAGTTCGTTCCCACGTATTTCGCGCCTTGCGGTGTTTGTGCTGCTCTGGTGGAGATGGAATCAGCCAAACAGGCTGAAGAAATCATCTGTGAGATGGGTGATTCTCCTCTTATGATATCCGGAATGCCCAGGCCCGTGAGAGCCCAAAAAGCCCAAGCTGAAATGTTCGAGGACCGGCCGAAGAAGCATCAGAGAAGGATTGTGTGCCGTTGGATGGATCCAGGTCATCAAAACTTTGAGCTGGCTAAGAAGATCAAGGATCTGACGAAGAAACATGCTGCTGAGGCTCAGTATATAATGGGGGTAAAGACTAGAATAAAATGCCATTTTCGTCCCTGAGGTTTGGCCAGTTTCGCGACTTTCGTCCAAATGTTTGTTTTTTCGCATCCGAATCCAAAAGGTTTAAATATTGCCCTTTTCATCCGGCTCGTTAGCTCCATCCTTTTTTCTCCGTTAAGTCAGGGATATTTCTGTCTTTTTTTGGCTAACTTAAAGGGCAATTTGGTCTTTTCACTTTATGTAAAAAGACTGAATACCCTTGAAAAAGACCAAATTGCCCTTTAAGTTGGCGGAAAAGACGGAAAGACTCCTGATTTGACGGAGAAAAATGGGTGGAGTTAACGAACCAGATGAAAATGGCAAGATTTCAAACCTTTTGGATCCAGATGAGAAACAAACCTTTGAACGAAAGTCGCCAAAACTGGTCAAACCTTAGGGACGAAAATGACATTTTACCCTAAGTACTAATTGGTATTTGGTTTAAACTGTGAAATATTGTATTGTATAAATGTCAAGTAAATGAAGTTTATTTTATTTTGTGCAGTTACAACTAGAAGAAGAAGAGAAGCTGCATAAACAACAAAGCGAGACCCTGAAGACAAACTACAAGAAGTATGAGCTGATTGATGGTGCGCAAGCAGATGGAAATGTGAACCGTTTGAAAGCTGAATATGGGATAAAGCTCAACGACCACTGATCTGATGCTTCTAATTTTCATTAGCTTCATAGAGTTTTGTGCAATTGATGCTTTAAGAGATATTTTAGGCTGTATATATTTGTGTATGCCGTTAGTATGGAGGTTTTGGGATTGATGATGTTTGATACACCCCAGTTAACATACTTTGACGAGATTAGATTTGAAATTATGTTTCGTACAAATATGTGTTGAAGTCTATTTGATTATCTAGTGATTTGAATACTTTATTCACATTTTTGAAACTGGATATACATGTTGCAAAATAAGTTCTGATTCTAGTCAACAGGCGGATTACTCATTCCATGCGATGTGAGTTTCATCAAGAGATTGTTGAAGGTATTGGAGAGAAACGATAGTGGTTTCTCCATGCTCGATTTGTGTATGCCATTATCATTGCATTACTAAAATCATCATCATGGGGTTTGATACACCCCTGTTAACATACTTTGATGCACCATTGTAATGCGGTTTGGTGGACTGTTGGTAAATTTGTGCATACAACTTGATTACAACAGCACACCACGTATTGATTACTGGTTGTAATGAATTATATGGCTCTTCTCTGCAAACTTGTGAATCGAACTGCATAGATACATCTAACTGTATTTCAATAGCGGCTCAAACAGGATTATAACGGTGCATAGAAGCTGAAGCACATTAGAGGGATGCATTACACATCCGAATCAAACTCCATCTTTATGTTATGCATAATTTTACTATACTGCCAAAAACCTATAGTAATGGAGTCCTTAAAGATCACTTGTATAATTTGTTTGTTAAAAGTATATTTACGATATTTTAAGCCTGAAAATGATTAAAAAGACTTTATTTGTATTTGTACTTTAATTAAACTAAAATAAAATTTAGAGAAAAAAAACGAGAAAGCGTTGTAACTTTTGCTCTTATCCAATAAATCTTTTGACATTTTTGGGTTCTCTTACAGTTGTTAACCTTTACCTTTAACTTTAATAAGTATATTGGGTATCCTTAAAGATCACTTATTGTGTGGCGCTCATTCGATCATAAACCTACGTTCTATCAATAAGCCTTCGGATCAGGTCGATCATTCTAACCTAAACCTACGCTCATTCTATCCTAAACGTACGCTCATTCTAACAGCAGGCTTAGTTAGGGTATGTGTCTTTTGTTTAAGTGGTTTAGTATCTGTCTGGGATCAGTTATGTCTTTTGGATCTGTTTATTATCTTTTGGAACAATTGCATGTCTTTGGCAACAATGGTTGGTTTGTCTTCAGGAAGAATGTTTTATGTTATGAAAATGATCACATGTTGTAAAGATGCAATATTTATTAAATGTCACATGTTCAATTATTTTATTTCCAACTGTTGTTAATTTATTATTGCTTGTATATTGAACTCATCTTTAGCTAGAATTAGTGTTCAATCTTATAATTTGTGTAGCATTTCAAAACATACATAAATGCGTATTTTTTTAATATGATCACATAATTGAACATAAACAAACATATTGAATTATACCGTTAGTATTAATATATGCTGTAAATACTTTATATTTGTACATATATATATATAGAGAGAGAAAGTATAATGTACAAAACTCCTTATCATACATTATCGTACGCGACAATACACACAACATGCGTGATTATTTTTTTTTTGCCATTTATAACGTGCGTGATTAACTACCCATGCGTGATTATCACCTCTCATGCGTGATTATCAAAAAAAACTGCTCCCCATGCGTTATTAGGGCTCCATGCGTTATTTTTACCCAGATCGGACGGTTGGAAGCGTAGCGTACGTGAAGTATGATAAGCCCTTTTGTATGTTAACCTACCCCTATATATATATATATATTATATCAAACACACATGCTTTGAGAAAGTAAAATTAAGATCTCATGAACACGAACTCCTTTCAATTTGGTTTCTACAAATTCTTGCAATTTTGGTCCCTGCTATTTTATGTAAACATACATATATTCATTTGTTTTGTTGCATATTGGTTATGTTTTGACGTATTTTCATGTTCTTTTAGCTGCATTTTGAATTTGAGGGTCACTCAAACTGAACAACACCAACACTGAAGTTACAGTGTGTTAACGCGAATGAATTAGACTGGAACGTAAAATATAGAAAAGAATAACTAAATCGATCTAGAACCCGTGCGTAGCGACAAACCTATAAAACGGAAAAAAATAGACGTGAAAACGTTGAACCACACACATGTTGCGCCGTGTTAACTCACAATACTTAGAACGGACGTAAAAACGTCGAGCCGCAAACGTACGTTGCGCCATGTTAACTTACAAAATTTAGAATGAAACGAAATTTGCGAAAGATGAAAGATAGGGGACTAAAGTTGAGAGTAAACAAGTTATGATGTTAAATTGTAAAAGGTGAAAAGTTTTGGGTTAAAAGTAAAAAAATATAAAGTTTTGTTGGATAAATTGTAAAAGATGAAAAACTTTGGGTTAAAAGTAAAATAAAATCAATTTAAAAAAAAACAACACCCTAAGCATGAGGTACAACATAATAAAAGTTAAATTAAGATTATGTAAATAAAATTTTCAAATCCAATGGTTTAACTTATTTTTCTATTTACCGGAACCTTTTCTAAGAAAATATTTCTCTTTTATCAATGGCATTCTAACTCAGTGGCATTGCGGGGTTTAAGCATTAGTCATAGCTAGCTAGGTTTGACAATCATGGCCCGCTGGTAGGAATTTGGGCTAATTTGGGTTGCATATAAATGATTATAGAGATGGGCATAATCGGGTATTCTAAAAACCCGGAACCGGTTCCAACCCGGAACCGGGTATGGATACAAGTGAGGGGAACCGGGTTCTCTGTGGAACCGGTTCCGGGTACAACCCGGGTACATGTCAATATATTTAGAACCGGCATAACCGGTTTCGGGTACAATGGAACCGGAACCGGGTCCTGTTTGGAACCGGAACCGGGTCCTGTTTGGAACCGGGTAGCTGCTGATCTGCTGGTTCATCATCACAGAGGAAAATCCCCACATGACCCGTTGCTGATTGTAGATTTTGGAAACCAAAAAGGGTGCTGGGCAACAAAGGAATATGACTATATGACCACACAAGGCACAATATTTGTACTCTTATCTCTATCTGGGTTACTTTATGAATATGACTTACGTGTGATGAAAGTGTGGGGAGTAAGTGGGTGTACGTGTCAGCAAAAGGGTGCTGGGCAAAATGTGAGGATAGAGATTGATACTTGTGTTGATCATGTAAGCATTTCACACAGCAAAATGTGTTAATACAAAATTTTGTTTACCATAGCAGCATCAACAGTTTACTTTATAAGAACATGCATTAACAAGAAAGATACCAACAAAATGAAAACCTGAATTTCAGAAACGAAGGTATGTATCATTCTGCTGGTTCTGCAAAGGAATGAGGCTTTCAACATAACACTTGCTGGTTCGGCAAACGAAGGTATGAAAACCTGAATTTCAGAAACGAAGGTATGTATCACAAGGGCATATCGGGTTTTTTTGTAATACCCGGAACCGGTTCCGGGTAGGAACCGGGTTCCGGGTACGCACCGGGTCCGGGTAGGAACCGGGTAGGAACCGATTTTATTTATAAAATGTGGAACCGGGTCGGAACCTACGGGTTTTTTGAACCCGGAACCGGTTCCACTATTAGCCGGGTAGGAACCGGAACCGGGTCCGGGTCGGGTCCACTGGAATCGGGTAGGAACCGGTTTTTATGCCCATCTCTAAATGATTATGGGTTGTTTTGGGTTGGGTATAATTATTTAGAGGGTTAGGATGGGCAAGTTCAATTATAAACAAAAATTTAAATGGGTAAGGATGGGTATGGTAAAAAAACAACCACAGGTCAGGATGGGTTTTAATTTAATAACCAATTTGAATTTATTTGTAAAGTTTTTCAAGTTAGTTCATCATGGTTGTGCCAATTTCATTGTTGACTATTCACATTGGTGGTTAACCCATAACTGGTTAGATTGACTGATGTTAACTATGTTGGATTATTCGGGTTTGTTTTACGGGTCATTGGTCTGGCACGATATCGGGTCACGGTTCAAATGGTTATTTGTTTACGGGTTATAGATAATTGTGTTGAATTATTTATTGAGTCTTTATAGGGATAATTGTTAGTTCAAATTAGATAAGTTTATCTAGTTTGTTTGTTTATTTTATTAATAGAGTTTGAGTCGGGTTAGGACTAGAATAAGTTTAGTATAAATAGATGGTTAGGGTCATTGTAATTAGTGTGCTCTCATTGATAAATTAATAAAAGAGTCGAACAAGTTTGTTCATATTGAGTGTTTGTTTATTCGATCAAGGGCCTGATTTCCAACAAACTATACTCAGATTAGAGGTTTACAAACCGGTTAATTTTAATAACGAGTTCGGTTAAGCGGTTATACCGGTTAATTTGACCTTTTGATTTTAACCGGTTCGGTTAATTAACCGGTTATGTTACTTTCGGTTAATAATCGTTTTTTTTTTCTTTTTTGTTTGAATCTTTTAGTTAACCGGTCTGCCGGTTAACAAACCAGTTCCTATACTGAATAGTTCGTATACTAAATATCAATAACCGGTTACTAACCTACGGTTAAAAATAACCGCTAAGCGGTTATTTCTTGATCGGTTATTAACCAGTTACGGTTTTGGTTAATAATCAGTTACGGTTAATTAATCGGTTATTTTGTGCACCTCTAATTCAGATTGACATGAGGGGTGTTATGATTAATTGATTATATGACTACTGTTATGTTAGTTATTAAATTTTAATCTTCTTATATAACTGTATTCAGGTAGTTTTTAACACTAGAAAACGTCTATGCATTTTGATACATTGTTTCAAGTTTGTATTGTGGACAACACTATTTTTGATACATTGTTTCAAGTTTGTATTGTGGACAACACTATTTTTGATTATATCCATCTATTATTTATATACATAATCCTATATACATTAGGGATAAATGGGCCTACATGCTAAATTATTTTCCCTGTTCTCTTTTTTTCCCTAGAAACAGAGCAGTTGCTGATGAAAGCTAACCCATAATAACCCAAACCCATTCTGATCCAAACCCATCCTAACGTAAACCCATCTTGACATTTTTCTTAATATACCCTGCCTGATCCAACCCAATCCTAACTCAAACCCATACTGACCTATTATCCAAACCCACCAAACCTACCCACTTTGCCAGTTCTAGTCATAGCCCTCCATTTCCTATCATTGCATATTTTTTACGTAAGTCGGACATATTGTTAGACTTTTATGTGAATTCTTTAGACTCCTTTGGTTGATACAAGGGTTTGTGAGCTAAAACGAAAATCATATAATCAACATTGGGTGATATATAAGTTCACATTATTGAACTTTTAACATTATCAAATAGACGATCAACATTTGGGCTTGCATTTACTAACAAACAATAAGAACATAAAATTTATTAAGACCACGAGTAATGCCTCTTAAAAAATGTGTAACGGTTAATGTCTGTTAATGGCCATTTCATTCATTACTTTCCACTATTTTTCTTCTCTTTGGGCATTACTATATGAATGCCTCACCCTTTTCATGCCCCTATAATGCCTGAGGGGTGTTGTTGAGGGCATTATCAAACCTTTTCACGCCCCTATAATGCTCATTACGTATGACCTAACAAACAATAAAAAGATAAAATTAAATGTTTCACATAATTATTGAAGATAAATAGCTGAAGATAAAGACAAAACTTGTAGCTAATAAAAATAACAGTAATAAACTATCTATATCTATACTATGCTATACAAGAAAGTATTTGAGTGACACATAACACATTTTGAGGTGATCTCAATCGTATTAACCCACCAAAATAAACATTTACACCGGATTTAACAGTTATTTTGGAAAGTCTATTTAGTTGATTAAATTAAATTTTAAATTTTTGTAACAGACTGTTTTATTAGAAAAACGATAACTTTATTTCCGAATTTTGTATAATCAGTTAAATAGACTTTCCAATTTATGTTAGAAATTTAAATTTTCAAAATTCTTTATTTTAGGTAGTAAAGGGGTTGGCTAAATGCACCCCCTTTTTTACTAGTCATACCCCCTTTCTAAAAATAAAGTTTAAAAGTTCTTAAATTTCACCCCTCTATACAATTCAAATATTGTTTTTAAAGACACTTTCTCTAACTAGTATTTTATTATGTTTCTATAAAACGTCACTAAAATATAATAAAAAAAGATATTTTTAAACAAAAAAAAAGTTTCAGAATTTTTTTTTTGAAAAAGTCAAAAAAACAGTTGATTTTATATTTTATTTATTTATTTCATATTTTAGTTCTCACATCTTTCTATTTCTATTAGTATCATCATTATACTAAAATGTATTATAATATAGTTAACAACTTTTATTTATTAAAAGGAATAAAATGCAAAAAGAAAATAAAACGTTAACTAGCATATTAGGATTAAAAGGAATAAAATGCAAAAAGAAAATAAAACGTTAACTAGCATATTAGGTAGTAAAATGCTTTGATCAAAGTATGTAATATCAATCAATAATCGACGTAAGTTGAAATTTAATTATTGTGAGGGTATGTTATTGATTAATCAAAATCACTATCTACAAATTAAAGTGGTTATTCTCAAATATATTTCTCTTCTTTTAACTCGAAAACTATATTAAGTTGGTTGGCTTCAAACCTTCATTTAAATTTTTGTGTATTATTGTTCATACAAACTAAATTCGAACTCCCACTTCAAGCCGTTAAGAAGGAAAAAAAATCCTACTTCAAAATTAAAATGACTCGGCTCAGTTTAAACATAAGAAAACGATTTTTTTTTCGAATAACAAAAAAATCTTTTTAAATAAAATAATGTTTTAAAAGCAAATGCTAGTAATCATAACAATTAAAGATAAATAATGATCGAAATGGTAATATTCGAAGTGACTTAAACGTCACTCGCTAAATCCGAGTTATAAAAGCATAAACCATGGAATGGAAGTGATACGCTAAGGTTGACAATCCCGGGAATGGGTAATTATGGTTATAAACCAATATTGATGAATTATGCAAGTACCAACTATGGTTTCGCTATATTATGTTAATTATGTATTTTTGTTAGTCGACCTTGAATTAGCATATTATGTGAGCTTGATATATAGTTGAAGTGATGAAATTCATCAAATAACCAAACGGGTCAAACAATGGATAAATATGTTAGTGATAGAATGCGATATCTCAAGGGATTGGTTGCACCAAGTTGATTTTTATGAACCCTTGAGATTGGGTCAAACAATTAGAAATAACTTGCAAAATCGCATAAAACAGCATGCTTGAAATGTGGAAAACGAGCATGGAATTCTATTGCGAGCGTAAAACCATGTAATGGTGATGATACTCCAAAGTTGATAAGTCCGGGAATGGGTAAATAAGATTAGAATGCCAAAGAATAAATTGTCGAACAATTTGCACACATAGTTAATGGGTCGAATAATCGAAACAAGGATTTTGTGGGCTATTCGTTCATAATCCGGGTTTCGTTAAGTGAAATTTATATGGTTAGATCCGTAATTTTAATACGGACATATAGGAAAAAGAATCGGCTAAAACGGATATGTAAATAAAAAGTTATGGGGAATTAAGCGGAAGAAAAATATAAGAAGGCTGAGCTGGGCGAACCGTGGGCCACGGTCCTGAACCGTGGTTCACAGTCTGGCAATTCTGTTTTAAGTTGGGCGAACCGTGGGCCACAGTCCTAAACCGTGGCTCACAGTCTGGCAATTCTGTTTTGAGTTAGGCGAACCGTGGGCCACGGTCCTGAACCGTGGCTCACAGTTTGGCAGTTAATTTGTTTGTTTTACATTATTTAAGCAATAGAACTCGTTTTTACTTAATATTAAGACGTCAAAACTAACGATTATTGTGGTTTTGACCATAGGCGATGCTCGTTTGTTGTGGATGTTGATCAAGCAAGGGAATCAAGAACCGAACACAAGTTTTGAATGCTTCCGCACTAATCTAATCTAGTTTAAAACATGTTGTTTTGTAAACTCTTTTGAATGTTGAACATTTTAATCTAGTTAGTCGACTATGTTTAAATACTATAATGACGTACATCTTAGTTATTAACTAAGTTTTTGTTGGTCATGTATTTCGATTTTAAAAAGTCCATATTTTATGGTTATAAAATGAAATTATAAGACGAGTGTTACAAGTTGGTAATCAGAGCTCAAGGTTGTTGACAAAGTGTAATCGGTTCGAAACTTGATCAAACATCTGGTAAGAATTATTTATATGAGTAGATTGTAACAAAATATTAGGAAAAGAATATGAATTAAAGTGCATGGGAAGGGTGTGTTAATACACTCAAACCCGGAAAGTGCACTAAACACGAACGGTTTAAGCAAGTTACAAACTTGGCTAAATCAAAGTGAAAGATGCAAATGATAATGAAACGAAATGTTTAACATTTGACATAAACATTGCAGATTCGAAATGTCTAGTGTCGATAAAAGATGATTAGGTAGTATAAATCCTAATCATAGATTGAATATAAAATAAGTACTTGTAAAGTAAGTATATTTGAATGTCTCGTATAATAATACGGGCAACATTGAATAGCAAGATTAATAATAAATTAGAAATGTTCGAATGATATGATGACCGCATTTGAAGATGACGGGGGATAAGTAATCTAAAGGGCGGAAGGTTCGGAAGCATGATAAAGAACATGCTAGCAAAGAACCTAAATCAAGTGATGACTTGAGACAACGGAGTACATCAGGGCGAGTATCAATCAGGTACATGTTCTAAATTACGATAAGACAAGTAGAATGCAACAATTCACATAATGAACGATAGTTGCATATGGGCATATATGATTAGTGAAATGAATGAATTATGTAAAAGAAAAAATATATATGTATGTATATATATATAAATAAATAAATAATGGCGAGTATGTGAAACCGAGGTAAAAGTGATCTCGATAAATATTGCAATGGGAAGGAGTGCGCGTACACTCGAACCCGCGAATGCAATAAAAGATAAGTGTCATAATGGGAAGGAGTGTGCGTACACTCGAACCCGGGAACTTAATGAAGCGAACAAACGTAGTATTGGGAAGGAGTGTAATTACACCCGAACCCAGGATTTGTAATAGTAAGTAAGCGGTGAAGACAAGGTTATATACTTGTCTAAACCTAATAAAATACGTAGAAACATCGTTTATATTGATAAACGGGGTGGGTAAATTTCATACGACATGAAATAATAAAATGAAATAAGTTGAATTTGGTTATTCTTACAATGGAATGATGTCAACCGCAGTTGGCGACGACACGATAACCCTCATGACAGAGGAGACGTGCAAAAAGGATTTATGGGAAAGTCGGAAAGGCTATTGAAGTCGTGTAACCCGGAATCATGGAAGGGCTACAAGTCACCATGATGACGGCAAGGAAAGAAGAGATGAACGAGTTGGGAGAAAGCCCGTCGGGGTGAGTAACGCAAGTACACGTTATAAAATTACAACAAAATAATGTTAGGTGACAATTAAGATAATGGATTAAGGTTATGAATGAGAAATTAAGACTTGGGCAGAAAATACCCTCCAGGAAAACTAAACGGATGATACGTATTATTCGCTACTATGAATAATAAAGTATCAATAAATGCGGATTTAGAAACTTGGGTATGAATAACCGCCCAAGTAAGACATTATTAATCAAATTCTTACGAGGAAGAACGATGATCACACTGATGGGTGTGATTGTATAAAAGATTAGTGAAATAAACGTATTAAAAGTGTTGGAACGAAAACGGGTAAAACCCCAAAAGCCGTATAACAATAACAGTGGTTTTATCAAATAAGGCTTATGAAATGGACCTTCAGGATATTAATAAAAGAGACGGACCTAAGGGTCGCTAACAAAAGAAAGACGGGTGTTCGGATCAAATAAGCAAAATGTTTTATAATAAAAGAAAACGCAAACCAGTGAAACTGGAGAGTTAAAAATATTAAGATAAAGAACCCAGGTAATGGGCTGTAAAGAAAAATAAGTATGAACCGGATAACGGTAAGCGTAGAAAAAACCGACGTGTAAATGACGGAAGAAGTCATAGAGTTGGAAGAATAGTTCAAAAAGGAAACGAGTGTAGCCTTAGACTACGGTCAAATCGATAAAATTCGAAAATGAATAAGTTTTAGGCTTGAAAAGGGTGCCCTGACACCAGAAGTGTAATTCTAAGAATACGAAATGACACAAGCAAAGGATGATCTACGGGATCATCATAACCTTTGAGATTATAAACAAAGTAAGGGTTTAAAGGACTAAGTGAACCACGCGTCAGCAATAGAAGGAAATAAACCAAAAAGGGGTGAAAGCCTAACAGAATAACCTACGAGGGTAAGTAAAAGAATATACGAGTCACTTGGGGTAAAACATGGGGATTAGTTACGATTCCTCGCGTAATATAAGAGTGGAAAAGAATAAATTCTTGTCGTCAATTCCTGGGTGTGAGAATTTGACATAAGTTAAAAAGATAGACGTTAAACTAAAATTCAGTTTTAGTGAGAAGTGCCGTTTAACAAATACGAATATTATGGAGAAATTAGAAAAAAGTTAATATTAAAGAATATAGGTCTCAACACCGATAGGTGTGAGACGCTATGTTTGAAAAGAAGATTTTTGATAATGAAAAGTTTCTAAAAACTTAAACATGACATGATGTGATGCAATCATAGTCACAAGAGTGATATAAAAATATAGAATATAATCATGTCGGGGCATGAAATGACGATGATTAATCAATCTAGCCGATAAGACCATCCAAAGTCAAATAGTAACGTGATTTATACAAAACACTTGCCAGTATAAGATTAGTATGGGGCAAACATGTTGATGAACTCATACTATTGAGTGGTCAATTGACAATTGGGTCAAATAGGTGACAAAATAAGAAATACAAGATACAAGTAACAGTCCGTGAGGACTTACACATGAAAGACGCATGCGTCGAGGCAAAGAATAACTTTTGACAAAAGACAGAATGCCTTAAAAACAAGACTAAGTTAGTTTGGTCCAAACCAAAGAACTATTTAAAGAAGGTTTCGGGGACGAAACCTCTTTAAGGGGGGTAGACTTGTAACACCCCGAAAATACAAATTTTTATATTTAAAAATTTAATGTTAGTAATAAGCAAAATAAACTAACTAGGAATGAATAACCTAGTTAGTTAGTTAGTTGTCTTGTAGCAATAAAGAAAAGTGGTTAATATAATACTCTATGTAACTTGGAATAAAGTATAGGGGCCAATTGTAGCAAACTTGAAACAAGTTTGTTTTAATTAAAACACTAGACACCAAAACACACACTTTAAGTGTGTGTTCTAGTCGAACCCTCCAGAGAAGCCAGGGGCTCCCCACATCAAACCCTAACTAGCTCAAAAATTGACAAATTGAAGAGCCAAGTCAGCCCCAAATCAATATCCAAGCATAAATTAGTGATCACCTCAGTGTAGTGATCATAAGGTATGTCAAAATTTACAATTTGGTTTCATCTCAAATTCTTGATGATTTGTGAAATCGAAATCTGGGCTTGATTATTTGATGTTTAGATGAAATTAGTAATGAAAACATGTCTAGGAGTAAACCCTAGTCAATAACATGTTGAATTAGTGTTTAATTTATGAAATTCATGATAATCCATTGATAAGTTAAATGGGTTTTGTAAAAATAAGATGAACACAAGAATCATGACTATCAAAAAAGGTGTTACTTGATTTCTATGGAATGATTCTGAGATTAGTATGCATGCTTGACATGATGGAATTGAAATGTATGTTTATATCGGGCAAAAATAACAAGTTATGAACTTGATTTTAAATATGTAAAATTATACCCGTTAGGTGTTCGCTAAAATGCCTAAATGAAAGATAAATGTTGAAAATCGAACAAAAACGCATGTTTGATGGGTATGGCAAATTATGCGTTAAGACTTACAAAAAGGGTTCTAAACGGTTTGTGGATTGAGCTCTTTAGGCAAGGAAACCGGGTCTTCAAGCGGACAAGCCAGAGCGGACACACGCTTGAAGGGAACGCTTGAAAGGTACGTGACTTGTCGTCTCGTTACATTTATGTAGACAAGCCTAGTTGTAGATATGTTTAATGTTGTTATAGAGAAATAGATGGAATATGTATGATGTCGAAATAGTGAAATTGTAATCGTTTGGTAAGTCTAAGAAGTGATGGAATTCACTCGACAAACCAAACGGGTCAAAATAAATAGTTGGTTAGATATGTTTATTAATAATATTGTTTAACTAGTCATATTGGGAATGTAAGTGAAGTGATGTAACTCACTAGATAAAGAACGGGTTAAAATAATGATCGAAATGGTAATATTCGAAGTGAATTAAACGTCACTCGCTAAATCCGAGTTATAAAAGCGTAAACCATGGAATGGAAGTGATACGCTAAGGTTGACAAGCCCGGGAATGGGTAATTATGGTTATAAACCAATATTGATGAATTATGCAAGTACGAACTATGGTTTCGTTATATTATGTTAATTAAGTATTTTTGTTAGTCGACCTTGAATTAGCATATTATGTGAGCTTGATATATAGTTGAAGTGATGAAATTCATAAAATAACCAAACGGGTCAAACAAAGGATAAATATGTTAGTGATAGAATGCGATATCTCAAGGGATTGGTTGCACCAAGTTGCTTTTTATGAACCCTTGAGATTGGGTCAAACAATTAGAAATAACTTGCAAAATCGCATAAAACGGCATGCTTGAAATGTGGAAAAACGAGCATGGAATTCTATTGCGAGCGTAAAACCATGTAATGGTGATGATACGCCAAAGTTGATAAGTCTGGGAATGGGTAAATAAGATTAGAATGCCAAAGAATAAATTGGCGAACAATTTGCACACATAGTTAATGGGTCGAATAATCGAAAGAAGGATTTTGTGGGCCATTCGTTCATAATCCGGGTTTTGTTAAGTGAAATTTATATGGTTAGATCCGTAATTTTAATACGAACATATAGGAAAAAGAATCGTCTAAAACGAATATGTAAATACAAAGTTATGGGGAATTAAGCGGAAAAAAAAATAAGAAGGCTGAGTTGGGCGAACCGTGGGCCACGGTCCTGAACCGTGGGCCACGGTCCTGAACCGTGGTTCACAGTCTGGCAATTCTGTTTTGAGCTGGGCGAACCGTGGGCCACAGTCCTGAACCTTGGCTCACAGTCTGGCAATTCTGTTTTGAGCTGGGGGAACCGTGGGCCACGGTCCTGAACCGTGGCTCACAGTTTGGCAGTTAATTTGTTTGTTTTTCATTATTTAAGCAATAGAACTCGTTTTTACTTAATATTAAGACGTCAAAACTAATGATTATTGTGGTTTTGACCATAGGCGATGCTCGTTTGTTGTGGATGTTGATCAAGCAAGGGAATCAAGAACCGAACACAAGTTTTGAATGCTTCCGCGCTAATCTAATCTAGTTTAAAACATGTTGTTTTGTAAACTCTTTTGAATGTTGAACTTTTTAATCTAGTTAGTCGACTATGTTTAAATACTATAATGACGTACATCTTAATTATTAACTAAGTTTTTGTTGGTCATGTATTTCGAATTTAAAAAGTCCGTATTTTGTGGTTATAAAATGAAATTATAAGACGAGTGTTACATAAGAGGTGATTGTGGAAAACCAAAGTAGAAGGTTGGTGCTGACAAAGTTTGAAAGATGAGGTTGTGGTTTTGGAAATCAAAAGTAGAAGGTTTAGGGACTAAATTTGTCATTTTATGAAACTTTGAAGATACCAAAGTTAAGGGGCTAAAATTGCAACATCGTGAAAGTACGGGGGCAGGGAGGCAAAGCCAGTGGAAAACCCACGCGCGTTGCGGCGCAAGTACATTGCAAACATCGAATAGATTAGTCGAAGCGTTATGTAATGCGTTAAACATATGAAAACGCACATTTTAAGGTATTCAATTTAACTCAATAGCATTGTAGCTGGATAAAAATGTAAAGTGTATCGTATTTATATGTGACCCGACTCATAAATAGGAAACGTACAAAAAAGCATAAAATCTGTATCAAGGGAAAACTAACACGTGTAATCAAAAGTGATATTCATATGAATGGAAAAAATTATACCCTTAGCGTGTTGCGGTAGGGTCGAAACGTAGAATTGGAAGCGTGCATAAAACAATAAAAAAACAAAATATATTTGACCTGACTTGTTCCCCAAAAAAGTTTACATCGAAACGTATACCAACTCGAATTTATACTGACACATAAATTTTAATATTCATAATACAACCCACGGGCGATGCGTCGTAGGCACGTTGCAAACATATTAGTCCAAGCGCTATGTCATGAGCAAACCATATGAAAGCGCATGTCTTGACGTATTCAGTTCAACTCAATGTATGGTTGAATCCAAACGTTTAGTTTTTTTTAATAGCGAACGAAAATAATTAAAGAAAGCAATAATCTAAAAATGTATATTATATATGGTACAACGATAAAGTTATAACATTATAAACTTTTGAGATTAAACCTCAATTGTCTAATATTGCAATGAAATTAACTTGGAAAGGAAATGGACACAAAACACAATTTAACAAAACTAAAAGCAAGGGGACAAAATGTATTTTACTTAAAGTAAAGGTGAAAAATTGAAGTTTAACTTGTAAAGGAAAGAGACCCAAAACGCAATTCAACAAAACTAAAAGCAAGGGGCCAAAATGTATTTTATTCAAAGTATGAGTGAAAAGAGGAAATGTCGAAATGGACTCAAAACGCAATTTAACAAAACTAAAAGCAAGAGGCCAAAATGTATTTTACTCAAATTAGGAGTGGAAAAAGAAAATATCACATGCATGTCGGTGGCCTATGCATGTCATAGGGCAGCCCATGATGGGTTCGGCCCACCCTTGGCACGCATAACCTCATGAGGAGGGTGTACACTTCACATAACTTGCAAATTACACAACACACACAAACCCTACTCTCTCCTTCGAAGTCCGACGGTAGCCCCTCTTCATCATTCGAAGTCTTCTTCGTCCCAAACATCAAATCCGGTTAGTGTTTCACTATTGTTTGTATAATACATGATGTTTCGATTGCTATGATTGTATGTTAATTGATATTGTGATTGTTATGATCTCATATAATAATTAGGGTTCTTGTTAATAGAATCATTGATGATATGTGTTCACGAGATTGATACAAACGATTAGCTATAATGTTAATTTGGATAATGATGAAACAAGATGAGGTATTTATGTTAATCGGCTCGCATGAATATAGTAATTGAACCTATATAGGGTTGTTAATCTAGGACCGAATACATATAGATGGGTGGTTGATCTTGTTTAGATGTTCAATTGATTCGTATGATTTGGCATGAAGTATTGTATGATGATTTTGAAAGCTTTAATCTGATGGTTTAATGTTATAAATTGTTGTTTATGCTTTGAATATGATTAGGGTTCATAAGAAATTAATTGATAAAATCATGTTGATCGATTAATGCAAAATTGGAAACTGTTGATTGTTGACCGATTTAATGCTTCGAATAATTGTAAAACATGAAACTATTCAAATTGTTTGTAACTGACTTGCATGATTTAAGGAAACATAAAACTAGTCGCACAAGCCAGTCGCACTAGTTAGGAATTTCATGAAGTACAACTGTTAAAGCACATCGTATAACCTCCCTAAACTTAATCGCACAACATGTTGTGGATGTTGTGCTGATCGCACAAGATGTTGGGCCGCACAAGATAATAAACTGTTAATGTTTGTTGGGTCGCACAAGATGTTGGGTTGCATGTTATTGGGCCAGGTATGTTTATGAATCGCACAACCCGTTGTGGGTCGCACAAGATTGTGCTGAACGCACAACAGGTTGGGCCGGTTGTTTATTGAGCTTTAAATATTGGATCGCACAAGATGATTGGGCTCGCACAAACTCAACGGCCCAATCATCTGAATCGCACAAGTTTGGACACTATGTGTACTTGACTGCTACTGTCAACGTGTTCTACGTGTTTGCCATGATCGTTATGTGCACTACTTGAACCTAGACCTGACTTGTATGGTAACCATGTTAGGACGTGGTTGACCACAAACAGCTCGATTGACCTTTTTGCTTATCTGCCGAGCTAACCTAAGGTGAGTTCACACTTTCTACAAGGCATGGGATTCCCGGTGGTTGGGAATGGGTAATTGATTGAAAGGAAACCTGCGTATTCTGCTTGGGTAGGTGATTAACCCTTAAGAGGGCACCTCCTAATTATCTCGTTTGACTGGTCAATTGTCGGGTCAAAGTAGTTTGACAAAAAGTCAAACTGGACAGAAACTACAAAAATGGTTCTAATTAATAAACCAGAGGTTCTAAATTATATTTTAACAATTTAATGACTTGGTAATCAATATTAAAACATGTTTTATCAGTCCTAACCCGACAATTAATAGTCTAAGGTCAGTTTATAACCGAAAGTCGCAAAAGCTTGACTTTTACTTTAACTTTCAGTTCTGATCCGTTCAAGCTTAATTCTCCCATGTTTTAAGCTTCCATTAGGACCACGTTACTTAGTAGTATAACCCCCTGGAGTTATATTGCATGGTGACTAGTGGTTTGAATTATATGCACTTGATCGTAATTATGCTTAATAATGCCATAAATGCCCTTTTTACATACAACTGAGAATTTTAACAACGTGATTGGACTAACACCTTTGCTACTGATATTTAGACATGTCCTAAAAGTTTAACATCAATTGGAAGTCTAGAATGGGAGTTATGCTCAATAGCGTAATTAAGGAACTTTTTAGTAATTAAATAGCTTAATTAGCATGAAGCCTATCTAAACCCCATTTTTGACACCAAACTTCTTACCTACTGATAAAAAAATAATATCTTGGGATTTTTAAAGATTTTTAATTATTTTAGGCTGAGCATAAAATAGGATTATAGCTTGATTTCGGTAAATGTCGGTTTTACCCTTTTCATGCATAAAATGAGTTTTACATAACTTTTTAGTGTCAAACCTTTTGCTACTGATTTCATATGATAAATAAAGTATTTTGAAATTTTTAAACTGATCAAAAACTCAGGTTTTCTATTTTAACCTGAATACCCCTTTAAACCGACTTTTGAGCATCTTAAGCACCTAGTATGGGTTAAAACTATATTCGACATATAAAACTTATTATCCACTGATGTTTTAAGTTAATTTATATAATTTAACAGTAAGTCAAACTTTTTAAACTCAGAAGTCTATTTTGACCTTTAAAGCCTATGTAAAATTACCAAAATGCCCCTACGGGACATAGTTTGGCTATATAAGATAATTTTCACATATAAAAAGTATCCTACTGTTATAACTTATAAAAATTCATATTTTTACTAATTTAATCAGACCTGAAACTCAGTTGTACAATTAAACTCTTTTATGGACATTAAAATTACCAAAATGCCCTTATGGGACTTTTTGGGCATATATGTTAACATCTTACTGATGTATTAACATATTTTGAGCATAATAATGATTAAGACCTGTATATAATTTAATTGGTTAACCGTTACGCATTTACGCCTTCGGATCGGCTTATGTGACTAGTTTACATAATATAGTCGAAACGGGTCAAACCTTATCATTAAGTTCTCAAATTCCAGAATGCGTTTAGTTTACCCATATTATACAAGTATCCAAGCTTGTCGGGTCTAAACCACATTCTGTTCCGGTCTCCGCTTAATCTAGCATTTAGAACCGTAAGGTTTCTTTCTAGCTAGCCGGTCTAAGTCCTTGACTTAATTAAAGACCCGTTAGCATCCTAATAGGTTAATAAAACTTCTATGCAGATTAAATAGCTTCCGGTAGAAGGTGCCTTCAAAAAGCCTTAATATTTTTACTGCTAGCATCAGGTAAATACTTTTAACTTATTTTCCCTATACGGGCTTGGGATATGGTATTATAATAATACCGCTTGGTCGGGTATGAAATCATTTAATCGGATTGTGATTAATAAATTGCATAACCCGTTTTAATCTGTCTTGTTTGATAATATAAGCATTGGGGTTTAACGACCGTGTCCTGGATATCCTCGGCTCATTTTATTTTAAAATGGCCACGACCTATGCACGGGGTGTAGGCATACACCTGACAGATGCAAATGTTAAACATAAACCCACATGTTGGGGATAACTCCTTTGTGGGTTCTATAAGTGGTGAGTCGGTTAATCACGTCCGGCTTCCAACCGGCCCCAATTGTAAGACAAACATATAAACCTGTATACAAGATTATATTTAAATAATTGTCCCAAGTTATAAAAGATTTACGCCATGTGCACCTAAATCTATTTTCTTAAATATTTTCAAAAGAGTCAGTTAATTGTATTTACCAGTGTAAACTGACGTATTTTCTTAAAGACTGATTTGACAGGTACCTCTCGAAATAGGCTGGAGCTATAAGGTATCAATAGAGGATCTTGCAAATCCATAAGATGCCTGCAGTCTGTTATTTTTGTTTCTTTGTACATTTATGATCCGTCTGTGGATCTTATTACATTCCAGTCTGTACATTCATAAACTCGAACACACAGACAATATGGTTTGTAATAGTTTATTCACGAAGCCTTCCGCTGTGCTATATTATTGTGTGTATTGACTATGATGATATCAACTACGTCACGATACTCCCCGACAGGCCCACCGGTAATATGTGGAAATATCGGGGTGTGACAGGTTGGTATCAGAGCCAACATTGAGGGAAATGCCACCAAGACTAAGAGGACGGGGCAAAGGACCCATGCGTGGAGGACCGTCTAGCAGCACGGGATCCTCCCACAGGCGTACACCATCCGACTCGCTTTCCGGCTCCGACTCCAAGGATAATTGGAGCCATAACCCTGAACCAGCAAGACATTCTGTCTCGCTGGGATCATCGCCATCTGACCCTCCTTATTTTGGGTTGCCCATTCCAATCGAACCTCATCATTCCCCTCTTTCGCAGGGAACCTATCATTCAAACCAATCACACCACTATTTTCAATCCCATCCTTTTCATCATTCAGATTCCACTTACTCACCTGCACCATTTAATCCAAACGCTTATGTTAATGACTTCGTGGGCTACAACCCTTTGGGACCTGAGGATCACTTTTCTCAGGAAATGGAGATGGATGAGGAACCAGACCCGGATTTGCAAACAGGAACACCAGGCCACCCAATAAGTATCTCAAGCGGATCCCTATTTCAGGGATCACCGTATAATGGGCCTGATTCATTCCAGGAGAGGATGGGCCAGTATAACTGGTTCTTTACACCTTCATACCATAACTCCCCAATTCAACCTCCCTTGGATGAACCACAACTTAGGGCTGTTACCCCACCACCCTTGCCAGTTGAGGATCCACCTCAACAACCTCCCGAGCCTCCAAGGTGAAGGAGGAATGCTAGAATGTCAGTACGTGGGGGACCATGGTTTGCATCTCCTCGTGGCTCAAGCTCGTATCCTACTATCCCAGAAGACCCTAAGTTGGGTGAATCATCACGCACGGTGACGGAAGTAAACCTTCCTCCAGTTTCACACGCTCCATTTCAGCCACCGTTGGGTTTCGATAACCCTATCCCAACGTACCCAGGATCATTTGGGTATAATCCGTCTGGATACCCATCTGACTATGGGACTCATGATCCGTATCTTACAGCTGCACAATACCATCATCTTTACCCTTCTTCTTACCCTCCAGTGTATCCCACGGGATACCCGGCACAGGATTACCAATACCCGTCATACCAACAACCTCCTCCTGTTCAGCAACAGCAAACTCAAGAGATCCTAGAGAGGTTAGACAGGGTTGAGCATGTGGCTCATGAAAACAAGAAGAAGCACAATGGTTTTGTCAAGGGTCTTATGAGCCTCCTCAAGGGCAAGAAGAAATAGGGTGATGTTGGGTTGTTTTGTTTGTCATGTAATAAAGTCCATGCGAGGACGTTTATTTTGTTTTCATGTACCAAGTCCCTGTGTGGACTTATTTCAGTTTCAGTAGCCCCTGCGTGGGCAATGTTTTCAGTAGCCCCTGCGAGGACAGTTTGTGATGTTTTTCCCAAGGTCCCTTTTCGGGCAACGTTGTAATCGTTTCTTGATTTTAATGAAGTTATTTTGGTTTTAAATATGTATTTTACTATATCATGCTACTTCATTTCAAAATTTATTTAATCCGCCTAAGAAACTCTTAGAGGTATAACCTAGCCAAAATATTAAATGGCTATAATGGTATAACCTTTTTAAGATAAGGACTCTCTGTTAACATCCGAAAATATGTTAACATTCCTAGCTATGCGGTACGAGAAACCACACAAGCTCCCTAAATGTGCTTGAGTTTCCAAGTCACTTATGTATAGCCTGAATGTTCAATGCGAATCATGGCTAATAAACATCAATTGGATGTATACACCAAAACATCCATTAGTGATGTATGCTTATAAGCAAAGGTGTAATAATGACAATGAAAGTTCTATTTATAAACTTCTTGTCAAAAGGGCGATGAACTTTGTTTGACCCTAAAATGATCACGGATCCAAAGGATCGTTGATTATATTTTAGTCGTCCCTGTGACAAGCTTCCTAAGCTATTTAAATGTCCTTCAAGACGAACTTTATATAATATGATTATCTCTTTTAGTATTATTATTTTATGGTCTATATGGTTTAATAATACCATGACCATCTACTCATCAATACGATGATCAAATATGTAAATTAAATATATCATTTATGTTTGATATAGTATTCAGAAATGGCTGGCTCAGATGAAGCAAATAGTCATCCCACAAAAGGAAACAACACTAGGATTAATATCACTGGTGCCGAGCTGCAAGAAATGATAACAGCAGCAGTTTCTCAGGCTATGGATGCTAAGTTTAAAGAACCTAGTATTGTTAGGTCTCAAACTCATTTGAGATCCCATTCTCATAAGAAAAGTGAGTCCCAGCACTCATCTAATCAGGGTAGTGAACCAAAGAGGCAGGTTGTTCTTGAACCGACTCCCCGGTACAACAAAGGATGTACCTACAAGTACTTTGTCTCCTGTAAACCGAGGGATTTTACAGGAGAAAAAGATGCAATCGATTGCATGAAATGGTTAGATGAGATGGAGACTGTAATAGACATCAGTGGATGTGCTAAAGAGGATATAGTGAAGTTTATATCACAATCCTTCAAGGGCGATGCCCTTACTTGGTGGAAAGCCTTAGTACAAGCCACTGGGAAGGTTCCTTTGTACAATATGTCATGGAACAAGTTTGTTAATTTGGTTAAGGAAATCTATTGCCCCCAGCATGAAGTCGAGCGGATAAAGACTGATTTCCTCACCATAGTAATGAAAGATCTGGATTGCAAATCCTATGTGACTAACTTTAACTCGTTGTCAAGGCTGGTAACATACCTAGTCACTCCTGAACCCAAACGCATTGCGCGTTTCATCGGTGGCTTGGCCCCCGAAGTAAAAGGCAATGTTAAGGCTTCTAAGCCAACCACTTATAGATCCGCTGTGGATCTATCTTTGTCCCTCACTCTTGATGTTGTGAGGAGTAGGACAAAGAAAGCCACTGATGAAGGGAAGAGGAAGAGAGAGGAGGATAAGTCTCCTCAGTCAAACAAGAAGGGAAAAGGGAATTTTAATTCCAAGAAGGGGCAGACTAGTGATAAGCCCAGATGCAAAACCTGCAATAAGAGGCACTTTGGGAAGTGCAACCAGGATCCACAAGCCAAACCATGTGGGATCTGTAAAAAGAAAGGGCATAAGTCTGTTGAGTGCCGAAATATTAAGGATGCAACTTGCTATGGTTGCAATGAAAAAGGGCACATTAAAACCAATTGCCCCAAGAATGCTAAGAAGCCTGAAGAGGCAAAGAAGAACAATGCAAGAGTTTTTCAGATGCAAGCGAAGGAAGCGGTGAATGAAGAAAATGTCATAACAGGTACCTTCCTCGTCAATAATAATTATGCTAGAGTTTTATTTGATTCCGGTGCTGATAAGTCTTTTGTAGACCATAAGTTCTGTAAGTTATTGAATCTACCTATTAAGACTCTAGACATAAAATACGAGGTAGAACTTGCTGATGGTACCTTAGAAACAGCTTCCACCCTTCTTGATGGATGTTCTATGTCCATTAAGACTCATTCTATCCCGCTATCTCTCTTGCCAATGAAATTGGCTGGGTTTGATATAGTTTTGGGCATGGATTGGTTATCACATAACCAAGCCCAAATTGCCTGCGATAAAAAGCTAGTTATTATCAAAACCCCTACTGGTGAATCAGTCACCATTCAAGGAGATACACAATACGGATTGCCTAGCAATATGTCTATTCTCAAGTTATCGCAGTGTATGAAAAGTGGATGTGTCATTTACATGGCACAAGTGACTGTGAATGATCCTAAGCCTAAAATTGAGGATATTCCGATTATCTCTGAATATTCTGATGTCTTTCCTGACGAGTTACCTGGATTACCTCCTGAGAGGCAAGTAGAATTCAGGATAGACATTCTCCCAGGATCAGCACCTATAGCACGAGCTCCTTATCGTCTAGCGCCTACAGAAATGAAAGAGCTCAGAACTCAATTGGATGAACTATTGGAGAAAGGTTTCATACGACCTAGTTCTTCCCCCTGGGGAGCTCCAATATTGTTCGTGAAAAAGAAGGACGGATCAATGCGCTTATGCATTGATTATCGGGAATTGAATAAGGTAACGATCAAGAATCGTTATCCCTTACCCAGGATCGATGACTTGTTCGATCAACTCCAAGGGGCAAGCTATTTCTCGAAAATTGACTTAAGATCTGGGTATCATCAACTTAAGGTTAGAACCGAAGATGTACCAAAGACAGCCTTCAGAACGAGATATGGACATTTTGAGTTCTTAGTGATGCCTTTCGGGCTCACTAATGCGCCAGCAGCATTCATGGATCTCATGAATAGGGTCTGCAAGCCATACTTAGATAAATTCGTCATTGTCTTTATCGATGACATACTTATCTACTCTCGTAATCAAGTAGATCACGAGAAGCATCTTTGATGCATTCTAGAATTACTTCGACAGGAGAAGTTATATGCAAAATTCTCCAAGTGCGAGTTCTGGCTTCGCGAAGTCCAATTCCTTGGACATGTTGTCAGTGAGCGAGGTATCCAAGTAGATCCCACTAAGGTAGAAGCCGTAATGAATTGGGAAGTACCCAAGACTCCAACCAAAATACGTAGCTTTCTGGGTTTAGCTGGATATTATAGAAGATTCATTGAGAACTTCTCAAGAATAGCAGCGCCATTAACATCTTTGACCCGTAAGAATATTAAGTTTGATTGGGGTCCGAAACAACAAGAATCCTTTGTGATTCTTAAGAAGAAATTGAGCAATGCTCCGGTGCTAAATTTACCTGATGGAATTGAAGAGTTTGTTGTATATTGTGATGCTTTACACACCGGTATGGGTTGTGTGCTTATGCAGCGAGGCAAGGTGATTGCCTATGCATCACGACAACTAAAAGTGCATGAGAAAAATTACACCACCCACGATTTGGAGTTGGGTGCCGTTGTATTCGCACTAAAGTTATGGAGACATTATTTGTATGGAAGAAAATGTGTGATCTTTTATGATCACAAAAGTCTTCAACATTTGTTCAATAAAAAAGAGCTCAATATGAGACAGCGCCGTTGGATGGAAACCTTAAATGACTATGATTGCGAAATTCGCTACCATCCTGGTAAAGCGAATGTGGTCGCAGATGCTCTAAGCCGAAAGGAAAGAATTAAACCAATTAGGATCAATGCCAAGAGCATTGAGTTGAGGAATAGTCTGAATGAAAGAATATTAGCTGCATAGAAGGATGTTGTATTGGAAGATAACTTTCCAAATGAAAAGTTAGGAATAACTGCTGAGCAGTTAGCACCTGGGAAGGATGGAATTCTCAGAATGAACGGAAGGATTTGGGTTCCTATTCAAGGAGGACTTCGAGATATAATCCTCCAGGAAGCCCACAACTCCAAGTACTCAGTTCACCCGGGAGGTGACAAGATGTATCAAGATTTAAAGGCCAAATATTGGTGGATAGGTTTAAAGAAATCTATTGCCACCTATGTAGCTAAGTGTCTGACCTGTGCTCAGATTAAAGCTGAACATCAAAAACCATCGGGCCTGTTACAACAACCAGAACTTCCCACATGGAAGTGGGAAATGGTAACTATGGATTTTATAACCAAGTTACCTAAAACAAGGCACGAAAATGATACCTTATGGGTTATTGTTGATAGACTGACTAAGTCAGCACATTTCTTACCAATCAAGGAGACTCATAGCTCCCATAAATTAGCCCAATTGTATGTAGATAAGATTGTAGCTCTACATGGAGTACCAGTAGCTATTATCTCTGATAGGGATACTAGATACACCTCACATTTTTGGAAAAGCTTCCAACAATCTTTGGGCACACGTTTGAATTTTAGTACTGCTTACCACCCTCAGACGGATGGAGAGAGTGAGCGTACAATTCAAACTTTGGAAGACATGCTTAGTGCATGTGTTATTGATTTAGGTGGTAGTTGGGATGACCACCTGCCGTTGATAGAGTTCTCCTATAACAATAGCTACCATACAAGCATTAAGGCTGCGCCTTTTGAGGCATTATATGGTAGGAAATGCAGAACGCATGTCTGTTGGGTAGAGGTAGGAGAAGCTCAGTTATCAGGACCTGATATAGTCCTTGAAACAACAGACAAGATTGTCCAGATTCGGGATCGCCTGAAAGCTGCCAGGGATAGGCAGAAAAGTTATGCTGATAAGGGGCGAAAACCTCGAAAGTTTGAAATAGGCGATAAAGTTCTACTAAACGTGTCACCCTGGAAGGGTGTGATGCGTTTTGGTAAAAAGGGCAAGTTAAGCCCTAGGTATATTAGACCATTCGAGATTATCGAATGTGTCGGCAGTGTAGCTTATAAGCTAAACCTGCCTGAGGAGCTAAGTGGGATTCATAATGTTTTTCACATTTGTAATCTCAAGAAATGCCTAGCTGATGAATCGCTAGCTATGTCCCATAAGGACGTACAGATTGATGAAAGCTTGAGATTCGTTGAAAGACCTATATCGATCGAGGATCGACAAGTTAAAAAGCTCCGAAGGAAGCATGTACCTATAGTAAAGGTCAAATGGGAAGCCCGTAGAGGTCCCGGGTATACGTGGGAAGTCGAGTCCACTATGAAACAGAAATACCCTCACTTATTTCAGTAAATCTCGGGGTTGAGATTTCTTTTAAGGGGGTGAGGATGTAACACCACGTAAAAACGTGTCCAATTATATATAGACACGTGTCCTAAACTCTAAAGGTGCGAAAGATTTAGTCTGAAGGACCAAGGTTGTCAAACAGTAAAACTATGAAACCACAAGGACTAAAAGTGTCAACATGCCAAACTTATGCCTCTGAATGACCTTACACGATGAATATATTCTTGAACGAGTGATTGATTGGATGTAAGAAGCCGTTTATGAAAATAATCGGAAGATTATTAAATTACAAGGGTTAAACGTGTCAACATGTCAATTCTGACCTCTGAGTGACCTTTTAACGAAACCGAGGCTTCGAAATATTCAAATATACTCTTAAGAATAAGCGATATAAATTTCACGTGGTTTTGATGTCGTTAAGCATGTTTTCAAGACTTTGGGCCAAAAGTGTCAATTTGATGAAACTTGCTTTCATAGTGATATTTAACGAACCCGAGCCTAACGAGGTTTGTTTGCACATCCTTGGGCCCCAAGAAATTAACTACAAGGATCTCTATTGCCAAAAACCATGTTAAAAAGGGTTTAGAATGACCAGGGACTGAAACAGCCAACTTTCAAATTGTTTTCCCGGTTTAACATGTCCACGCGGCCCGCGTAAGACACCCTTAAGTCTTACGCGGCCCGCCTCAGAACGCCCAGATCAGAAAACTGTTGACAGGTGCGGGTTTTGGCTACTCCATCGCCTTAACCTAGTTTGTAACGACCTAGGGAGCTGTAAGTCGGTTAAATTTATTAGCTTAGACACCTGGGTCGATCTCAGAGCCTCCAATAACACCTAGAAGTGATCTAACTTCAAGGAATTTACTATATAAGAGAGCTTAGTTCATGTGTTCTTGGCACATTAGTTGCAACAACTTCAAAAGAACTTGCTCTGGAGCTTCCATCAGTAAGAAGAGGATTAGCAAATGTAGAAAAGTTTGCTAGGACCTTAAGTAAGCTTCTAATTTCTTGTTTAGTCATTTTAATTAGCTTAATTACTCTAAAGTCAAACTTGTCGTAAAATTTGTTTGACTTTCGTTTTAATTACATGTGGCTTAACCACTGATCAAATTGAAAGTGGTTATAGAACCACATTAGTGTAGGTGATTAACCCTTAAGAGGGCACCTCCTAATTATCTCGTTTGACTGGTCAATTGTCGGGTCAAAGTAGTTTGACAAAAAGTCAAACTGGACAGAAACTACAAAAATGGTTCTAATTAATAAACTAGAGGTTCTAAATTATATTTTAACAATTTAATGACTTGGTAATCAATATTAAAACATGTTTTATCAGTCCTAACCCGACAATTAATAGTCTAAGGTCAGTTTATAACCGAAAGTCGCAAAAGCTTGACTTTTGCTTTGACTTTCAGTTCTGATCCGTTCAAGCTTAATTCTCCCATGTTTTAAGCTTCCATTAGGACCACATTACTTAGTAGTATAACCCCCTGGAGTTATATTGCATGGTGACTAGTGGTTTGAATTATATGCACTTGATCGTAATTATGCTTAATAATGCCATCAACGCCCTTTTTACATACAACTGAGAATTTTAACAATGTGATTGGACTAACACCTTTGCTACTGATATTTAGACATGTCCTAAAAGTTTAACATCAATTGGAGGTCTAGAATGGGAGTTATGCTCAATAGCGTAGTTAAGGAACTTTTTAGTAATTAAATAGCTTAATTAGCATGAAGCCTATCTAAACCCGATTTTTGACACCAAACTTCTTACCTACTGATAAAAAAATAATATTTTGGGATTTTTAAAGATTTTTAATTATTTTTAGGCTGAGCATAACATAGGATTATAGCTTGATTTCGGTAAATGTCGGTTTTACCCTTTTCATGCATAAAATGAGTTTTACATAACTTTTTAGTGTCAAACCTTTTGCTACTGATTTCATATGATAAATAAAGTATTTTGAACTTTATAGACTGATCAAAAACTCAGGTTTTCTGTTTTAACCCGAATACCCCTTTAAACCGACTTTTGAGTATCTTAAGCACCTAGTATGGGTTAAAACTATATTTGACATATAAAACTTATTATCCACTGATGTTTTAAGTTAATTTATAGAGTTAAATGCCATTTTAGTCCCTGTGGTTTGGCCATTTTGCCAGTTTAGTCCAAAGGTTTCATTTTTAACCTGTGGGTCCAAAAAGGTTTCACAGTTGCCATTTTAGTCCACTTGGTTAACTTCATCCATTTTTTCTGTTAACGAGAAGGCCAATTCGGTCATTTTATATGGCTGAATTGCCCTTTTAGTTAACAGAATTACATACAAAATGACCGAATTGGCCTTCTCGGTAACAGAAAAAATGGATGAAGTTAACCAAGTGGACTAGAATGGCAACTGTGAAACCTTTTTGGACCCACAGGTTAAAAATGAAACTTTTGGACTAAACTGGCAAAATGGCCCAAACCACAGGGACTAAAATGGCATTTAACTCTAATTTATATAATTAAACAGTAAGTCAGAGTTTTTAAACTCAGAAGTCTATTTTGACCTTTAAAGCCTATGTAAAATTACCAAAATGCCCCTACGGGACATAGTTTGGCTATATAAGATAATTTTCACATATAAAAAGTATCCTACTGTTATAACTTATAAAAATTCATATTTTTACTAATTTAATCAGACCTGAAACTCAGTTGTACAATTAAACTCTTTTATGGACATTAAAATTACCAAAATGCCCTTATGGGACTTATTTTGGTTTAAATTACTTTTTGGGCATATATGTTAACATCTTACTGATGTATTAACATATTTTGAGCATAATAATGATTAAGACCTGTATATAATTTAATTGGTTACCCGTTACGCATTTACGCGTTCGGATCGGCTTATGTGACTAGTTTACATAATATAGTCGAAACGGGTCAAACCTTATCATTAAGTTCTCAAATTCCAGAATGTGTTTAGTTTACCCATATTATACAAGTATCCAAGCTTGTCGGGTCTAAACCACATTCTGTTCCGGTCTCCGCTTAATCTAGCGTTTAGAACCGTAAGGTTTCTTTCTAGCTAGTCGGTCTAAGTCCTTGACTTAATTAAAGACCCGTTAGCATCCTAATAGGTTAATAAACCTTCTATACATATTAAATAGCTTCCGGTAGAAGGTGCCTTCAAAAAGCCTTAAGATTTTTACTGCTAGCATCAGGTAAATACTTTTAACTTATTTTCCGTTTACGGGCTTGGGATATGGTATTATAATAATACCACTTGGTCGGGTATGAAATCATTTAATCGGATTGTGATTAATAAATTGCATAACCCGTTTTAATCTGTCTTGTTTGATAACATAGGCATTGGGGTTAACGACCGTGTCCTGGATATCCTCGGCTCATTTTATTTGAAAATGGCCACGACCTATGCACGGGGTGTAGGCATACACCTGACAGATGCAAATGCTAAACATAAACCCACATGTTGGGGATAACTCCTTTGTGGGTTCTATAAGTGGTGAGTCGGTTAATCACGTCCGGCTTCCAACCGGCCCCAATTGTAAGACAAACATATAAACATGTATACAAGATTATATTTAAATAATTGTCCCAAGTTATAAAAGATTTACGCCATGTGCACCTAAATCAATTTTCTTAAATATTTTCAAAAAAGTTAGTTAATTATATTTACCAGTGTAAACTGACGTATTTTCTTAAAGACTGATTTGACAGGTACCACTTGAAATAGGCTGGAGCTATAGGGTATCAATAGAGGATCTTGCAAATCCATATGATGCCTGCAGTCTGTTATTTTTGTTTCTTTGTACATTTATGATCCGCCTGTGGATCTTATTACATTCCAGTCTGTACATTCATAAACTCGAACACACAGACAATATGGTTTGTAATAGTTTATTCACCAAGCCTTCCGCTGTGCTATATTATTGTGTGTATTGACTATGATGATATCAACTACGTCACGATACTCCCCGCCGGGCCCACCGGTAATATGTGGGAATATCGGGGTGTGACAATATTGCCTACTTGCTAGATTACTTTTGCATGATGCGTTGCTTATTGTATGTTTATTTAGCATGGTAGCATGCGGTCTATTAGCCTTGATGCGTTTTTTTATGACACCCAATCGTTTACATGCAATTTGACATGTAGTGGTCAAATTCTTCTTTGTTCCCTTGTCACCCCACTACAACAACTGTTTATGCGTTCTATCTATTCATACGCTTACCTCTACATGACATTGCCATCTAACCCTTCGTACATTCGGTTTGCACGTCAACATTCATGAAGACCAGACCTGGATTAAACGAACTCGGGGTTAGGAGAACTATACCCACACATCCCTGTTGACGAACCTCATCATTTCCACCGGTCGTCGTCACCAGAAACGAAGCAGCCACAGTTACACGTGTTCGTCGTTTTGCAACTCGAAACCTTACCAACCAAATTTTGTTTTGGACAAGTGATATACTTCCGTGACCATGATGCAACGAACTTCCCTTTTTGTGTCGTACCGCCATACATCACTACTAGAATTGCTTCTAAGCAACAGATTACTTGGTTGAATTCTTCGGTTATTGTTGGACCCCTGTTTTCGCTCGATTCTTCGTATGAACCTCATTAATTCCCTGTTTCTTCGATTGGCAACCGATTTAATGAAACGCCAACAACCATACCACAATTTTCACTGATCACAGGACTACCTTACTACCATGTTGGATGGTTTATTCTTATACTACTTGATTAGCTCTCTCGTATACCCAACTTAGCGAATGAATGCCATTACTGGTGAAATAGTCTTCAGGACATTTGGGGACGGAGATATGGATCACTCAACCCACCGGCGAACACAATAATTTATACGTTTACCTGACCCACTTTACGCTAGAAGAGACGTACTTTAATTTCATGATAGTTTTTCTTAAATATGCGGAATATTTGCCCTAGCTCTTGCACCGACACATGATTATTGATTAATGATATGTCCAATTTCTACCATTGGCTTAGACCAAACCATCACTCTCTTACCACAGTGACATTACGTTCTCGCTACTCCATGCTGAGATACTGAAACGAACACGCCCTAGCTTAGAGAATTTGGAAGGCTCGACTTTCGATCATTGGTGATCACTCCTCGAAACCTTGAGAATGGTGATGTATTGTTGACACGATCAAACTCTCTTGAGCGCATTTTCACGTCTTTCTTTGGAACCTCATGACTACGCATACGTATTTTGGGTTCATTCACACGACCCAAAGAACTCCCCCTAACTTGGTTGCTTACTTGATGAATCACAAACACACCTAAGTTAATGGATTCAGATGAAATGTTCCTCCTTCTCATGTGGGCGAGTCCAACGACTTTTGATGGAAGTCTCAGTAAATCTTAACACTACACACTTGTACGACAATCATGCTGCTATGTTGGGTTCTTGTTCTGATTGATTTAACCCCGTGACAGCTATATTTGATCAACGACATACTTTATCTTAACTGTACCCAACTTGCGTACAACCAGCTGTACTTTCGACATTAGGTAAACCCCTGCTGTGGATTCTTAAACGCTTACTCATCGATTGCGACTACTCTTTCTTATGTTTCCATATCCATACACGATATACTTTTGGGATTCTGTGATCCTAACAACAATCCCCGCGGACACTCGCTTGGACAGGTTACACTCTACGAACATTACTCGATGAGCATTGGGCCATGAATATGATGATACCACAGGTACTGTTCTTTGAACTTGATACGATCGATATGGATTCTCAGACGCAACATTCGAATCTAGTCTAACCTGACGAATATGTCACTTATTTTCATAGATGACATCCTGATCCATTCCAAGAGTCAGGAGGAACACGAGTGTCATTTGCGACTCATTTTAGAACTTCTTCGAGCAGAACAACTTTATGCTAAGTTTTCGAAATGCGACTTTTGGCTTCGTGAAGTCCATTTATTAGGCCACGTGGTTAATGAGGATGGGATTCACGTTGATCCATCCAAGGTTGACTCGATCAAGAACTGGCCTGCACCTCGAATACCAACTAAAATCCGTCAATTCTTGGGATTAGCAGGTTACTACAGAAGGTTTATCAAGGATTTCTAAAAAATTGCGCAGCCTCTTACCGTTCTTACTCAGAAGGGTGTCACCTACCGTTGGGGTGATACTCAGGAATCCGCATATCAACAGCTGAAGTTGAAACTTTGTAGCACACCTATCCTCTCGTTACCTGAAGGCACAGACGACTTCGTGACACGTCAATCCAAGGACTTGGTTATGAGCTGATGCAACGTGAGGAAGCCATTGCTTACGTATCACGCCAACTTAAAGTTCACAAAAAGAACTACGTTACCCACGACTGGGAGTTGGGAGCAGTAGTATTTGCACACAAGATATGGAGACATTACTTGGACGGTACCAAGTACACCATTTATACTGATCACAAGAGTCTCCAACATATCTTCGACCTGAAGGAATGGAGCATGCGACAGCGACGATGAGTCGAACTCTTTAACGACTACGAATGCACAATCAAGTACCATCCAGGCAGAGCCAATGTTGTGGCTGATGCCCTCCGTCGTAAAGAAACCAAACCTAAGCGTGTACGTGCGTTACAGCTTACTATTCACCCCAGTCTTCCCGCCCAAATCCGTAATGCTCAGGTTGAAGCATTGCAAGAAGGGAACCTTTTAGCTGAGTCCATGCGGGGCATGGAAAAGCGACTTGAACCTAAGGAAAACAATACCTACTACTTCATAGAACGTGACTGGATTCCATTCTTTGGAAACTTACAAGGACTTGTGATGGGCGAAGCACACAAGCCTCGCTACTCGGTGCATCCTGGTTCTGGAAAGATGTACCAAGACCTCACACCTCTCTACTGGTGGCCCCACATGAAGGCTAACAGAGCGACCTATGTTAGTAAGTGTTTAACCAGTGTTAGGGTCAAGGTTAAATACCAGAAACCGTCAGGCCTACTTCAACAACCAGAGATTCCGACATGGAAATGGGAGAAAATTTCCATGGACTTTGTTACTGGCTTACTTAGATCTCAACGAGGAAACGATACCATTTGGGTGATAGTGGATCGACTGACAAAGTCTGCACACTTCCTGGCTATCAAGGAAACAGATAAGTTCTCTACTCTAGCAGACATCTACCGGAAGGAAGTAGTCTCAAGGCACGGAGTGCCAACTTCGATCATTTCTGATCATGATCCACGTTTACATCTGATTTGTGGCAGGCGATGCACAAATCCTTTGGCTGGCGTCTAGACATGAGCACAACATATCATCCACAGACGGATGGGCAGACTGAACGCACCATTCAAACTCTTGAAGACATGCTTCGAGCATGTGTAATCGACTTTGGTAACGGCTGGGAAAGACACCTACCTTTGGTAGAGTTATATTACAACAATAGATACCACACTAGCATCCATGCCGCTCCGTTCAAAGCTTTGTGCGGATGGAAACACCGACCACCCCTATGCTGGACAGAAGTTGGCGACAACCAAATTACTGGCCTAGGATTTGCTCCCTACACGATGGAAAATATGTGGTTCTTTTGAAAAGCTACGTTGATAGGCGCAGGAAACCGCTCGAGTTCTAGGTTGGGGATCGAGTGCTATTAAAAGTCTCACCTTGGAAAGGTGTGGTTCGTTTTGGCTAACAGGGCAAGCTTAATCTAATCCACGTTATGTTGGACCTTTTGAAATCACTGAGAAAATCAGCAAAGTGGCGTATAGATTGAATCTGCCCGAAGAACTCAGTGGTGTTCACAACGTATTCCATGTGTCAAATCTGAAGAAGTGTCTGTCAGATGAGACCCTCATAGTTCCTTTCAAGGAACTCACTACCAACGACCAGTTGCGTTTCATCGAGGAACCAGTGGATATTATGGACCGGGAAATTAAGACTCTCAAACGCACCAAAATACCTATTTTTCGAGTTGATTGGAACTCTCGTCGTGGCCAAGAGTTCCCCTGGGAACAAGAAGATCAAATGAAACGCAAGTATCCCCAGTTGTTCAAGAAACGTAAGTCCATTACTGAAGCTACAGCGGAATTTCAGGACGAAATTCCCAATCAACTGGGGAAGGATGTGACACCCCAGGAAAAACCAGGAAACCACGCAACCTAACTAGCTTCCTTAGTGACTACGTGCTAAATTTCGGGACGAAATTTCTTTCAACTTGGGGATGATGTGACAACTCGTATTTCAGAACCTTTCGTTGTACTTTGATGTAACCTGTAAATACGTTATGTGATTAACTAATGTGATTGTTTGCAATGGAATGTTAGGTGTTGAATATGTTATGTGATATGAAATTGTAATGTGAATATGTATCATTGGTTGCACAACATAAACTTAGTCGCACAACATATGGTCGATCGCACAAACTTGTTTGGGCCGTACACCTTGCCTTTGGTCACACACCTCTCTCGGCCACACTCCTTATACTCGCAATCAAAGGGCAGCCCATGATGGGTTCGGCCCACCCTTGGCACGCATAACCTCATGAGGAGGGTGTTCCCAATCAACAGGGGAAGGATGTGACACCCCAGGAAAAACCAGGAAACCACGCAACCTAACTAGCTTCCTCGGTGACTACGTGCTAAATTTCAGGACGAAATTTCTTTCAACTTGGGGATAATGTGACAACTCGTATTTCAGAACCTTTCATTGTACTTTGATGTAACCTGTAAATACGTTATGTGATTAACTAATGTGATTGTTTGCAATGGAATGTTAGGTGTTGAATATGTTATGTGATATGAAATTGTAATGTGAATATGTATCCTTGGTTGCACAACATAAACTTAGTCGCACAACATATGGCCGATCGCACAAACTTATTTGGGCCGTACACCTTGCCTTTGGTCACACACCTCTCTCGACCCACACTCCTTATACTCGCAATCAGATGGCAGCCCATGATGGGTTCGGCCCACCCTTGGCACGCATAACCTCATGAGGAGGGTGTACACTTCTCATAACTTGCAAATTACACAACACACACAAACCCTACTCTCTCCTTCGAAGTCCGACGGCAGCCCCTCTTCATCATTCGAAGTCTTCTTCGTCCCAAACATCAAATCCGGTTAGTGTTTCACTATTGTTTGTATAATACATGATGTTACGATTGCTATGATTGTATGTTAATTGATATTGTGATTGTTATGATCTCGTACAATAATTAGGGTTCTTGTTAATAGAATCATTGACGATATGTGTTCACGAGATTGATACAAACGATTAGCTATAATATTAATTTGGATAATGATGAAACAAGATGAGGTATTTATGTTAATCGACTCGCATGGATATTGTAATTGAACCGATATAGGGTTGTTAATCTAGGACCGAATACATATAGATGGGTGGTTGATCTTGTTTAGATGTTCAATTGATTCGTATGATTTGGCATGAAGTATTGTATGATGATTTTGAAAGCTTTAATCTGATGGTTTAATGTTATAAATTGTTGTTTATGCTTTGAATATGATTAGGGTTCATAAGAAATTAATTGATAAAATCATGTTGATCGATTAATGCAAAATTGGAAACTGTTGATTGTTGACTGATTTAATGTTTGATTTGATCGAATAATTGTAAAACATGAAACTGTTCAAATTGTTTGTAACTGACTTGCATGATTTAAGGAAACATAAAACTTGTCGCGCAAGGCCAGTCGCACAAGCCAGTCGCACAAGTTAGGAATTTCATGAAGTACAACTGTTAAAGCACATCGTATAACCTCCCTAAACTCAATCGCACAACATGTTGTGGATCGCACAGGTTGTGCTGATCGCACAAGATGTTGGGCCGCATAAGATAATAAACTGTTAATGTTTGTTGGGCCGCACAAGATGCTGGGTTGCATGTTATTGGGTCGGGTATGTTTCTGAATCGCACAACCCGTTGTGGGTTGCACAAGATTGTGCTGAACGCACAACTGGTTGGGCCAGTTGTTTATTGGGCTTTAATTATTGGATCGCACAAGATGATTGGGCTCGCACAAACTCAACGGCCCAATCATCTGAATCGCACAAGTTTGGACATTATGTGTACTTGACGGCTACTGTCAACGTGTTCTACGTGTTTGCCATGATCATTATGTGTTCGTAACTTGTTAGCTTATGTGTAAACTTATGTGCACTACTTGATCCTAGACCTGACTTGTATGGTAACCATGTTAGGACGTGGTTGACCACAAACAGCTCGATTGACCTTTTTGCTTATCTGCCGAGCTAACCTAAGGTGAGTTCACACTTTCTACAAGGCATGGGATTCCCGGTGGTTGGGAATGGGTAATTAATTGAAAGGAAACCTGAGTATTCTGCTTGGGTAGAATACGTACCTCCACCCTCTTAATTGAAGGGTGACAACATTGGAACCTGCGTGATCTACTTGTATGGGACCGTACCTCCACCCTCTTAATTGAAGGGTGACAACATTGATACTAGACCAAAAACTCTATCATAAGTCCCTCATTTTTATATCGACTTAATCGTCGGGCCAATGGCGAACGGGTCATTAGTTAAATAGCGCTATTAGGTTTGACAAGCCTCACACCGTGCCGCAGAGGACGGGAGTGGACTAATGGATCTGGGCACGTCAATGATGATAGACATTGACTTAGGGCACCCAACTTTCTCAGTCAGTAGTCGATATGGTAACGGGTCTAGTGGGATATTCATGGGGTAGCCCCCACGGCTGGGAGCCAGAGTAAAAGAGAAGGATTAATCATGTTTTTAAACTATGGGGTAAGACACGATTAGACCTGTTTGACTGAAAAATACACCCTTTTACTTTTTTAATTTTTAAAATAATTAAAATTACAATGTTAGGATCTATCATTTATTCATCTTTGTACATAAAACATAAAACTGTTTTATAAACATGAGGTAGAAAGTAGTTAAACGAGTCGGAATCATGTTTGAAATTTATGTCGACGATTAGACCTGTTTGACTGAAAAATACACCCTTTGACTTTTTTTAATTTTTAAAATAATTAAAATTACAATGTTAGGATCTATCATTTATTCATCTTTGTACATAAAACTTAAAACTGTTTTATAAACATGAGGTAGAAAGTAGTTAAACGAGTCGTAATCATGTTTGAAACTTATGTTGTGCGCGCCGTCAGAAACCTGTTAAACCTGTTAAGACACGATTTGTCAGCCTTAACACCATCTCCACCTTGCACCGCGACCATCCACTCTTCACTACCCACCATAAACAACAACTAATTAAAGATCTTTATATATTTTGGGGAAAGACAAAACTCAAGTCCACACTTTGAATCCTTATATGTTTACTACACAAATTATCATATGTTCTGGATGTAAGGTTGGAGGGAGTGGTTGCGGGGAAAGCTTCAGGGAGTGGCAGTCACCGTGCGGCAAGGTGATGCCACCCCATCTTCGGTGAGTGGTGATTGTCCAAGTCGGTGAGTACTCACCGAGTGAGAAACCAAAAGAGAATAGAAGATAAAGAGGAGAGAGAGAGAGAGTTAATGGTGGGCCCCAACCCCTTTCAACCAATCACGATTTTTTTTTAAATTGTTTACTAAATGGGGAGCGGAGTGAGGACTTAACATGGCATGACATTATTGGTTAGAAAATAAATTAAACACTCACCATTTTGAAGGGGAATAAATAGATGCCGATGCTCTTTGGAACGAATAATAAAGAGATGAAGCATTTACGGCAGTGTTTGGTTAACGACGGTGAAGTGGATGAGGGTTTGATGATGATGTGCTGACAAGCGTTGAGGAAATTGATGAATCGTAAATTGAACCGGGTGTTTAAGAAGCCAGTGGATGCGGTTGCGTTAGGGCTTCATGATTATCATCGGATTATTAAACGGCCGATCGTTCCCTTGTCGAGTGATGATGTGAATCAGTAATAAGTTATTTGGAAACCATTGTGATTTGAATTTAATTGATTATACGGAGATTATTTTTGGTTTCTACCTGTTTCAGCCCCACCATGTGTGAACAAAATATTTGGTGGTCGTGGTGGTCTTACCCTACTTATTTTCAGGGCCGGCCCATAAGGGTAATTAGGCTAGGCGACGGCTTAGGGCCTCCGAAAAAATAGGGCCTCCAAAATTAAAAAAAATATATATACATTTATAAAAAAAAATATTATATTTATGGTTATATTTGTTAACATTAATACAAGTGTAGACTGGTGGTAAGAACAAGATTTGGTTTTTGTAGAGGGTTGGGTTCGAATCCCACCTACTACCCATTTTTAAAATTATTAATTACCTCACTCACTCTTTTAATAAAGAGTTATAAATGCATCTTTTTAATCAACTCTCTTACACTCTGTTACCGAGTCTCATTTAACAGGGGGATGGGAAGGAAAATGAATTAAGAGAGAAAAGGAGGGAAAAGATGTGATTTTTTTTCTTGTTCCCAAGTTTAATGAAATGTAAAGGAAAGGAGAAGAAAACAAGCATTTTATGTGTTCCCGAGTTAGGAGGAAAAGAAAAGAAAATAACAATTTTACCATTATACCCTTTAAACATAAAACATTTTAATATTAGATTGGAGGGTAATTTAGTAATTTATAGGATTTTCTCTCCTAATCTCTCCAATTTGGGAGGATAAATATATGGACAAATTTTCTTCTATTTCCCCCCTTTTCCCCTCCCCTCCCCCTGTTAAATGAAACTCGGGAACATGGTTTTTCATATTTTCATCTTTTTTCTCTCCCCTCCCTCTGTTAAATGAGACTCGGGAACAGAGTGTTAATTTAATAAGCTAAAATATTTTGTTCACACATTTTTTAACATGATACGTACATGTAAAATTTTGTTTAAAAAATCGTTTCTAACTAATAACAATAGTATACTTAAAATAAGTAGCATGTTTTAATTCCTTTCACACATAATGTAAGTTGTTATTTGTTAGGTTAAACTCTTTTGACCAACTTAGATTTGATTTATGTATTAGATCCCAACATTATTTGATTAGGGAAATCATCTATTTTATATAATGGTTAAGTGCTTTATAAGTTTCTTCCTAGTATATCTCATGTTAGATACAAACCGAAATTATGAGCTTAAAAAATAAAAAAAGGGCCTCAAATTTTTTATTCGCTTTGGGCCTCCAAAATTCTAGGACCGGCTCTGCTTATTTTTATTATCCTTTGTATTTGATGTAAAGCTTTGTATGTATATGAATAACATTTCAGTGATGTACTTGCTTGCTTAACTTGTATGTACGTGAATGAGGCTTCAATAATATACCTCTTCACTTGTAACTTACATATAATCAAAACTAAAAAGTTATACAACATCTAAACATGATCTAGCTCTCGGGGAATTTGGTAAACAACGGATAATCTGAGAGGCATGTTATCATTTTCAGATCAAATTATTTTGATGGTTCTCATGAATAATTTAATCGGATACAACTCATAATCAAGAATAGAACTTAGCATGTGTGTGTGTGAATTCGTATGAACCATAAGAATGTCACCAAAGTACCCTTTCGAAATTAGGAGATCAGTGCCTGGTAAGGCAGTTACCGCCTCAAAACCGCCTTAATTTTGCATCTCAAAAATAATAAGAATTTCCAAAACCAGCCAGAAGCTCTGCCCTTGGACCCTTCTCTCACGGGCGCTGCCCCAAGACCCCGCCAAGGGGGCGTTACACTCAAAAGATAAAGAAGTATTGTTAATTTCTTCATGCTCGTTCCAAGTTCGAAGTACCAATTGTACAAATAAAAATCCACTTCGTTACATAGGGGGTTCGTCCAACCACTTAGAATTATAACCACTCAAACAGGTGTCTACTTTCGCACCTCCTAACTTACTTTTTGTGTATTATTGTTAATTTCAGTGAAGTCTAACACCTATGTAACACAAAAGTCAACTACCTAGTGTTTACTTGCACGATTTGGTTCACACTACCGATTTTCACCAGTTTTTCAATACAATTAACAAACTTTGTTGACATCTTTCATAACCCGTATCACACATAAAACAATTGGTTTGCAACTTAAATGTGATTATCTACTAGATTTTGACCCGTTGTTAACTTTAAAAAACATTGCTTGGATCAATTTGACTAAAACTCTCATTTTCTTCACAAAAAGAAAACGTGTTTAACCACTAATACTTTGATTATCATATGAAAACAAAGGTATCAAGATTCATTTGGTTGGCCTTTGTTCCGATTCAAGAATGTCTTTGTATTTTTTATGCATAATATTTTCTTATGACGGGCTTAACCAAGCTATTAAGGAGGTGATCGGAGTTTTAATGCAAATATAACATTATTATTATTTTTCATTGGGGAATGGCTACCCCTTACTTTGTGAGTAGGCCCGTCAATGATAAAAAAAAATGTATTTATATGAATTAATTAGTGTGTTCAAATTCAAATATTCTTTAGATGGTTGATAAATTTCAATACCCAGGTAAGCACTCATTAGAAGCAACAACATTATAAAAAGAATATAAGACTTTTAGTGATTGACTGAATAATTTTATACTAATGTAATACCATTGTTACTAACCCGAATATATATTAACTTTTTTATGTCAAAATTATTCTGAGCCAATGTATTTTCATAAGAAGTTTGTCAACCTTGTTAAAGATGGACATCCCAAAAAAAAATGAAAATAATGTTACAAACTTACAAATATTAAAAATTGGTTTCTTACAGTCGACCGGACTGTTATATTAAAGACAAAATTGCAGAAAACAACCTTTATGTATACCCCAAACTGCACTTTATACCTTTCACTATGAAATCCGCCAAAACCAACCTTTACGTTCATGTTTTGCTACAAGTTCAACCTTTAACACAAACTCTGTTAATATTCTTTGTTAAATCACCTCACATGCTTTGCATGCAGGGGCGGACCCAAGTTATGGGGTGGGTGGGCGGCCGCACCCCTTGGAAAAGAAAATTTAGTGGCATTTTTCGCGAAAAATCCAGACCGCACCCCTTGGAAATTTTTGTCCGCACCCCTTAAAAAATGTTAGGAATTTATGTAAAAAAATTGTGAACACGGATTGAAACCTGATCAAATTATGTAAACAAGTTAGCCTACACCCCCTTTAATAAACTTAAATTCAATCCATCAAGCCCAATAACTTAATACTCATTCAAGCCCAACCCAACTACTAGTTTTGTTAAACAAACAAGTCCACATAATAAAAAAAAAACCCAAATCGCTGCCACTTGCCAGCGACTCCCGCCCTCCCTCTGCCTCACTTCAGCGCCCAGCGACAGCATAATTCCGGCCGGCGACTGCAAAATTTCGGCTGCAAACTGGTTAATTCAGGTCGCCCCTGACAGGTACATGTTTTTTACTAGGGCATATAATAATTACTAGGGCTTAAAATTAAAAATTTTGGTTGGCAAACATGTTTGTTGATTATATGATTGTTGGCTGGCAAATAATAATTACTAGGGCTTGAAATTCAAAATTTTAAATTGAAAATTAAGGAATATGGGCTATGGTTGAACACTTGAAGATCCTTGTTTAAATTGAAAATTAAGGAACTAGGGTTTGATTGTTTGAGAATTGAAATGGACCCGACCCGATCTGATTCGACCCGCTATGAAACTTTATTTGTTTGTTTTTACTTGTTTTACATGACCCGACCCGATCCGACCTGCTATGAACTGATTTTTTTCTATAGCTAGGGGTCTAAAATCTTTAAAAAATTTCCGCACCCTCAGGAAAAAAATCCTGGGTCCGCCACTGTTTGCATGTGAGGGTATTATTGTCATTTCAACCTTGTTTTTTTGTTTATTAATAAATTATATAATTACACATGACCCAATCATCACTCATCCTAGGATCTAACGAATAAGACAAAACATTCACACACAATGTCAAATCACAAAACATTCATGCGAGTTGTACCGTATGTATAACTACTTGTACAATTTATGAAAATTCATCTTCAAGCAATTGAGATGAAAACCCAGCTCATTAATTCATACCAACAAAGCCATTAACATTTTCATAACAATTTATCTCAACCAGATTATGAACACGAAGCATCATTCTTTTCTTAAAACATATAGTAAACTAAGGGTGATTATCATTTCGAATGTTCAAAACATAATGGAAGTCATTACTTAGAAACATGAAATTAGGAACATCATTCTTAGCAATTATCGACCATCATAATCATCATCATTTCACAACACCCTAACAGTATCATTTTATTCTAACATACCATTCTAACAATATCATTTTCATCAAGGATCATTCTAACACTACCACTAATATGCTTGACCAGGTTGTACCTTGCGCATAGGCAGCTGTACCCACCATGAAAACACTACATCATGCACTCAAAGTTGTCACACCCCGATTTCCACGTGTCACCGGTGGGCCCGGTGGGGGAGTATCGTGACGTGGTTGGCAACGTAATAGTCAAACAACACAATATAATAATGCACAGCGGAAGCAAATTTAAAATAAGATACAACCGAATTTATTTATTGTAAACAAAGTCACAATTATCCGGTGTTTATCCACAATAGGATCGAATTAAAAACATTGTTTATGGTTCAACAGACTTCGGCATCTTAAGCTTGCGAGACTTCTAATGATGCTTAGGAGAATCCCAGCCTATTTCGCTTAGTACCTGCATTTAATCTTTTTGGGAAAATACGTCAGTTTACACTGGTAAATACATTCAACTGACTCATTTTATAAAATGATTAAAAATTGGTTTGGATGCACATGGCATAAACATTTTAATTAACTTGGGAGAATTATTTAATATTATAATCTTGTGAACGATTTACATGTTACTTATGCGTTCAGTAGCCCGGAACGTATTCCGGGTTAAAGATCAATAGACACACCACTTTCAGTGAGTTATACACGGGAGTACGCCTACACCCCGTGCTCAGGTCGTGGCTATCTCGTAAGATAATGCCGAGGATATCCGGGACATGGTCATTAACCCCCCAAAGGCTGTAAAGTAAACACATCTGTTTAAAACGAGCCGATCAAATTATTCAATTAACCACCTAAGCGATGGAAGATTTGATGCCCGATCAAGCGGTACGCTATGTACCGTAACCCAAGCCCGTATAGGGAAAATAAGTTAAAAGTATTTACCTTGATGCAATGTATAGTCACAATAATCAAATAGCAGGTAGCTTTTACTGTTTCTCCTAATCTGGAACGAAGGTTAAATATAACCTATTAGAATCCTAGCGGGTCTTTAATTATGCTTAAGCTTAGACCGGCTAGTTTCAAAGATACGGTTCGTACGCACGATTTAAGCGAAGACCGGATAGAATGTGATTCAGACCCGACAAGTTTGAAGACTTGTTTAATATGGGTTTATTACTCACATTCTGGATTTTGAGATAAAACCGATAA